>JAUTXX010082763.1:0-16941 GCA_032273605.1 Panulirus laevicauda
ACCTATCATATACACCAACCCCTACGGGTGGATGAACAGCTGGGTTGACTGAGGACCGACTGCCGCATCCAGGATTCGAACCTATGCGCTTGACCCTGGGCGGCCCGTGAATGCGTCACAGACGACATTAAGTTAGGAAATAAACCAATACAAACAGAACGTCGGCAGCATCAAATGGACATAGACAAACTGATGGACCAACCTCACAGGTAGCGAATGAATTTTTATATAGATAAATGCAAAGTCTAACAAAAATGTGCCAGTAAAACAGGCGAACACAATACTTAGATTCATAGGTAGGTCTTTCGAATTTACGTCTAGGGAAATTATCCTCACTCTTTACAACTCACTTGTGCCTCCCCATCTTGAATATTGAGGAAAGACGTAGCCGGAATGGAGAGAATACAGAGGCGAACTACCAAGATGATTTTTGCCTTGAGGGACAAATCCTAAGAAAGTCGAATACAATATCTGAATGCATTTAGTTTGGAAATGAGAAGGTTAAGAGTAATCTAATAAAATAATAAAAAATCATTAAAAGATTTCGATCATTTCGACCTGACGAGCTATTTAAAGATAGAGTCACCTGATATCATTCGTTGTAATGGATACAGTCTCGTGGGGCAAACGTGTGTATTTCGAACTGCTAACATATATGGGACGATTTACCAATTAGAGTAGTTGGAAACAGTACCATAAAATCGTTCAGACATGAAATGCACGACTGACACTATTCACAACCTCGTATCAGTTCACTGGTCCTCCACTTTAAAAACCTGTAAGTCTTTCTACTTTTACCATATCAATATATGCGCTTCTCTTCTCATAGACTACCAAACAGTCGTTACGACCCAGTGGTCTGTTGCTGTCTGAATTTACTTGTGTTAAGTTTTATTCATTTGTTGCTGTATTTGAAATCATCAGAGACCTAGATAATCTCAATAAGGTTCTTAGGGTAGGTCCGTCTGATTTCATTCTATTTATTGTATAAATATTCCAAGGAAAATGATTTACCTAAAGTGAGGCGAAGGACTTTTTTCAGCAGGATCGTTGCTATATGAAACGATTTATCAATTAGAGTGATTGAAAACGGCACCATAGGTACATTTGAGAATAGACTTGATAGATTTCTCGCTTCAAATCCACAACTGCCATTACTTGCACTTTTATAGTCACATGAAAACTTTAAAGTACTTATCTCATCAATATGTTTGTCTATCTCTGTTCATACCACAGAAATCTGCGAGTTTCTACCATCTTCCACCACCTCTATCAGCTTCGAAAAGACCCAGTGGTCTGTTGGTGTTTGAATTCATTTCCAGTCCTTTGCATCAGTTTCCCATCCACTTCAAGGAGATGAATTTCTGTTGCAGAGATATCCCCGCACATTTTAGTCATGATGGCTGCTCACTCGACACGTTATGGTTCAATACATTAAATAATGTGCTTCTCAGTATGTGCCTAGTACCAAATATTCAACACCACCATACGATTTGTACCTGGAAGTAACATGATTTGATCCCCGAGTCCTCTGGAACTAGGTGGTGGTTTGAGAGATGGGTTGTTGGAATGATGCTACTTTATCAACCTTCCTCACACCCTGCCGTTGCCTAAGTTAAACACTGGTGTCCTACCTCAAAATACACTTGTTCAAAAACTGAGGCAGCACCGCCACAGCGGCCCTTCCAGACACTCAAATGGGTGACTGTTGCTCCGATTTTCCACATTCACTATCAAAGAACACTCGTCAGGCTACCGTGCCTCACATCCAGCCGTTCCCTCTCTGCTAAACTGGAGGCCACAAGCTTCCCACGCGGCCCTCAGCTCCCACCAGAGTACGTGGGAAGGCTGTGGAGACGAGACAACCGAGGGGTCCGACCCTTTCAGCGACAAAGGGAACACTGGAGATCAATTCGTGATGCAAAAACCTATCATTTTTTTCCTCCCTGACCTTTACTCTTTCCTCAAACTCGTACACGGTTTCCATTTTTGTGCAAATGCGGTTTACTCAAATAAAGGAGAATATTTTTTTTCCTATATGAATTAAGAAGACATCATATTGTGCTCAAAGGAATTACATATGTGGAACATGGTTCTTTTAATATGAATATTTCTCACTCTGTACCACTGAGGTGTCTCGTCTCTACATAGCTGTTACGAGGTAGAATAGAGCAAGAACTACAAGAGTACCCCCAGCGTCTATTGTCATGCACTCCACACCTTGGTTAAGTATTAGGAACGAGTCTGTCTTAGTCACAGTTTGACGTATGGTCATGTATCTTCATTTGCTCCAAGTCACACACACACACTGTTCCAGTGCATCCCAAAGTGAAAGACTGGATTGTAAAGAGCGACTCAAAGCAAAGGAATGAAGAACTCTCCTGGGGTCCTGGAAAAATCTTGGAAACATTGGTAATGATATAGATGTTATGGCTAAAGTAGCTATACCTAGAAAACTATATACGAAAGTTATACTTTACAGCGATTACATGAGCAGAATAAGAAATCTTATCTGATGTAAATACCGAGCTAGATGGATCTTGGAATTAGAAAAAAAGAAAAAACAAAGAAATACAAAGGATAAGGAGAGCAGTTGTGAAATATGGCATGTCTCAAAAGATTTCTGATGCCTGTCAAGTGACCTGTGCCTTCTGAACTGAACTTCGCCCCAGTGGATGTGATTGCAAGGGTCTGACGGGAGATCCAAGACAATATGATGGGGGTTTTCACCCGGGGCTCTGTGACTGATGCATATTTGATGATCCGGGATATTCAGCACTGGTCGTTATCTATGGCTCAGGGGATGCTGGATCTGCTTGTTGAACGCTGGTTATGGCTCGTCCGCTATGGATCACTGGCTGCTGGAACGCGCCGGTTGAACCGAGAGACTCTGTTGTGTCCATCACCTGTGGATAAGTGGCTCTCGGTGACTGTAAGCAACCCAAGATATTCTTTAATTGCTCTCATGTTTTGTACAACGACGTCGTCGTAAGGTTACAGCGGGTTGGAGACTCTAGAAAATCGATGGTTTGACGCAAACCTCAGCTACAACACAGGAAACTAAGCTAATGAAGTCTACTAGAGGTATATCTAACAGACAGAAGGATACGTTTGGTAGTAATGACCCCAGTTCAATGTACCGGTGACGTGCGGCCGGGGTAGGGTATGGGTATGTGGAGGCTAATGCATTCTTTTAAAAGCGGAGTATATAGGGTAGTTCTTTCACGATAGGTTTTCACATTACGTCTTATATTATGAATAAGCTAATGCAGAACGGGATCCAAGACTGTGTATCCAGAAAACCAACTTGCACTGCTTCGCAAAACTTTCCCGTTACAGATATGTATCCAACATCCAAGTGATAGAAGGCAATTCTCACGTGAACGGAATACTCGCTCTGTGTGCACCAAGCCCCCCAGTGTTACCTACACAGAGTACCCCAATTGTACAAATAAAAGTCAGACTTAGGGTCGCTTTCCAGCAACTTCACAATGCATATCTGATCTTATAATACCCCCCCTACTACCAAAGCACAACACAGAAAGAATTCTTCTCGCCATTTTGCTCGGTTCCTCTGATAAACCGGAACGGTAAACTGGAATGGAACGTATCAAATCATCATCTATACAAGCACTTTACAGGGGATGAGACACCTTGACGAGATGAGCTCATATGCTGTTACCGGCCAGATAAGTATCATCGTCTCTTGAAAGGCAAATTAAAACTGTTTTGCCGATAATTACAATCGGCCTCTGTCGCTACGGTGTGACGTCATACTATCGCAATACTCGTTGTGCATAGCAATGTTGGTGTTGCGTTCCCTTCACGTGACGTCATCGTCTCAAAACGTATATTTTGTGTCAATGTAGCGTCACTATCCTGCCTTATCGCTTCCTATGATGTGTATCTGTTATGTGATGTTACCCCGTACTGAAAGTTGTGTATGGTTACAGTATGACCGTATCCTAAGATATTACATGATAGGAACCTACAGAATGATGGTATACTGTCAGACTACTTGTTCTTCTGTACTGTTGTATTGCCACGTCACTACTGTGGCGTGGCTACAGTGGGATGTTGTTCTGTCATGCTGTCGTGCAACGTTATTCCGTCATAACACTTGTTATATGGTTATCTTGTAAAGTCATCCTGGTATAACCCTTGCCATGTTATGTAACTACAGAGTGATGTTATCTTGTCATCTCTAGTGTTATTGTGTGATTGAAGTGTGATATCAACGTGCCATACCGCTTGTGTTGTTTGATGCCAAAATCTTACATGTTGTCTTATCATATAACTTGTTTTACTCTACTACTATAATACGCTCGTCTTGTGCTAACATAGTTCAGCAGTTTCCCGTCCTAACACCTGTAATGCCTTGCCGTGTTGTATACATATGAGGTCATATTACTGCATCTTACTTAATCACTGAATTTGTTATGGTTTAACATCATGTTGCTCCACCACAAAGATTGTAAGACGGCACAAAGCACAAATTACTGTCTCACAACACCATACCGGTGCATAACGCTGCCGTCCCATGGTAAAATTTCCTTCCACGTTATCGCTATAACACGATAGATAGTCTACTATAACATCTCCGTGCGCCTTTATGATAAGTTTAAATGTTGTAGTACACTAATGTATCGCAGCAATGTTATGCAATAAAGCTAGACTACAACCAAGTATCAAGTCATTCATACATTACAACTCGTGTTCAATAACACTTTTGACTCGTATTGAAGTTGCTTGTAACACCCACAGTATTTTGCAGTATCATGCCCACCTGACAGCGTATCATATATTAAGCCTGCAGCATTTAAACCCTTTATTCTCGACCTGCATGTCTGTCGCATCATCCAAACCCATATCAGACGATATATTTCCTTGTTTACGAAATGTTCTAATGAGGCTTGTACGTATCGTCTGACTGCAGCTTCTTTACTGGAAGTAAGTAAATGATGAGAGTTTTACTTGTACAGCATCGGTCAGATGAGGCAAGACGAGGCAAAAATCTCTCGGGAAATCAGGTAAGAGCAGTGGAATGAACCACGAGCATTTGTCTGGGGGAGACGATGTGAACCAGGTCTTTACATACACTCTGATGGTACGACAGACGTTAAAACATCCACTGGAAAGGCACCAGGAGCTATTAGGGAATAGCTGAGAGGAATCAAGAGCGGAAAGATAACATGATGATTAGGAGTGACTAAAGAGGTCGATGTATCAAAACAAAGTCCGAAAAAAATAAGATTTTTTTTTATGTACAATTAACTCATAGAAAAAGATTAAGTGAAAATATCAAAATTCACTGGGAGGTAAAAATAATTTCTTTACTGTATCTCGAGAACACTAATTCAAATGATGATATGAAAAATTACTGTAAGAAATGTAAAAGAATATCGTCAAAATCAAGAAACTACATATCTGTATACGTTTTGAAATCACTTCCTTTCCCAGAGGAGCTGATACTAATGCTACCGCCCATCCTGGCATGTATAGGATTTCCTCACTCTGTGTAGTGTTCGAGACCATCCTCCCCTGGGGTGTGTGTGTGTGGGAGTAGGTTCCAGATGAGGGTAGGTCTGCAGCATGGGTGTTTAATTTGATTATGGATGGGGTGGTGAGGGAGATAAATGCAAGATCACAGGAGAGACAAAGAGGTCTGCTGTGTGTTAAAGGTGGGGGAACCTGTGTGATAAGTCAGTTGTTCTTTGCTGATGACACGGCGCTGGTGGTAGATTCGAGAAGGAAGCCGAACTTGGGAGAAGGTGTGAAAGGAGAAAACTGAGTGTAAATAAAAGCAAGGTTGATATAGGTACAGCAGTGGAAAGAGACGGGTAGGTTGAAGTGGGATGAAGAACAATGTTTTAGATCCCTGAGATTGCATATAGCAGGGAATGGGACCATGACAGCTGAAGGGAGCCATAAGGTGGGTAAGGGAGCGTGCCGAAATGGTTTGGACATATGTAGTTAAGCGAAAAGGGGTTGATAAAAGCAGTACATATGTCAAAAAAGGAGGGGACAAGCATGGAGTAAAAGCTTCGAGAGGTCTGGGCATGAAGACGGAGGAAAGAGTACGGCTTGCATGGGATAGAGTAAATCGGAACAAAATGGTGTACAGGGGGCGACGTGTTGTAAATGGGCTAGTCCAGGGCATATGAGACAATCGGGGAAAACCGCGAGAAGGTCTGTAGGGCCCGTATATGGATGAAGATTCTGGTTTCGGTTCATTATACATGACAGACATAGAGGATATGCGAGCGAATAAGGCTTTCTTCATATGTTCCCGGCGTTGCCATTCTGTCGTGAAACACGATAAACAAGTATGATATATATACATATCTTACCCTTACACCAGCGAGCTTATCTACCCCTTCACATCTGAACCTCCCCCTCATGAACAAGAGTCTACTGATGCAACGGCAGGAGCCTCCCAAATCGATAGCAGAGTCAACCCCACCCGACAGTAGGATCTCAACTTGACATCAAGCAGTGGATCCGACTGTAGGAACCTCTCATACCACCGGTGCGAGCCTCCTAATCCGACAGAAGAAGCCTCCCAACCCTCATTGTCTCGACCTGTGCACCTTACAGCGGATGTCTCTTCTCTTCTCCTCCTTTGCGCTCTTCGTCTTCTCCGGAAACTCAGCAAAAATAAAGAGATCTTCGGATAAGCCTTTGACTCGCTGAAGAATTATGATCTACTTTGGCCCAGTTCTTAGTATGATGCTGTTTTTATGAGAATAACAGAACGTAACTTTGACAACATATTTTTCATACTATTTCATTTTATAATTTTCCTTTAGCTACTAGACGCGTAAACAAACACAGGCGTTATTATTCTAATAAAGAATAAATAAAAGAAATTAATTCTTCCTTCAGTATCTTTTAACAGTTTTCCAACTAGGATTATTATATATTCATTTATTACTGACTTTGATCTTCACCAGAGCATCTCACCACGTTTCAAGGGTGGTGAACTGTATATTCCAAAGCTTTTGTTGATGCATTCACGTTTCGAATATAGTGTGGACTGTGTGTGGCATTACTTCTACACGAACGACTTGGTCATGAGAGGTGAATACTATAGGTTGTATTAATATGCGCCAGTACTATAGCTCGTATTAATATGCACCACCTGCTGCACATTGTTGTTATGTCCACAGAAATAACAAGGACAAAGAGTGTACCGCAACTGCTTTGTATACCGAGTGGCGGGGGTTATCGCGTCCCCGGGTTTACGAGTTATGAAAAGGGCGATGATCATCATCCCGAGACGGCGTCGTATACAGACACCAGCTAATGGAACGCATACGACGAGGACGAAAATCCACCAGGTAACTGAGTGGTTGGAACATTCGAACAGCAAAACTCCACCAGCTCGTATGTTCGAATCCTACTGACACTTAACTCGGTAGGTGTGGAAATGGCTATCTGGTCCATGTACAGACAGACAGACAGGGTAGCTAATGGCTGTCGGATGTGGCGTTTGGTCATGTTACTCACCTCTACCCCATCGTTTACGGAAATGCACAAAGACTCGGACAGAAAAGATAAATCCTTCGTTTTATCTCATGTACTTATAAGCTTCCAAAAGCATATAAGTATATGATTAAGTGAGAATATCATGAATTTCTGTTACCAGAAATAATCCCTTCGTCTCATATTTACATAACACTTATCCAACTGATGACATGAGAAAATTACTGTAGGCGATAAAAGACATAATAAAGTATCGTCAAAATTACATGTATACATAAGCATTACCAGGTAGAGTCGTTGGCATAGCACAGCGGTTATGTCTAGTGACTTCCTCAACAGAACAACACTAACAGTTAATGTTATCATCCGTGACACAGTTATGTTAGCCTGTGTTGCATACACACTACCAAAGAACAGGCGTGTTGCCCTGGACGTACTTATCAGGAACACCAGCTGGTATTATTCTCTACAAGCGTATCATCAGCACTGAGACCTCTATAAGGCATCCTTGTCAGGCAGTGTTGCCCCCCAAAGCTAAAGAGATACCAGCCAACGATGCCTCCAGATCATAGACGTGCGAGCCTGTATCATTCCCCAAAAATAATGCAAAACTAAAATCTGTTCTTCTGCGCGTGAAAGCAGCGTCCGTCACTGTGTTCTCCACACTGGTCCAACAGTGGTCAATGTGGCCTGTACACCACAGCAGCGCCCACAGTGCTGTCTCCACACTACTGCAGTGTATATGAATTTTGTCCGCTCAATGGCAATTGCTCTCCTCCTGACCAGAACAGCGCGAGCTAATGTTGTCATCCACATCATAGCAGCGCCTGACTGCGTGCCATACACAAGGGAACGAGGTTGCAGTGCCTTCTGCACTGAAAAGTCACAGCCTGTCCCGTCATCCAAACTGCGACTGCACTATCTAGTTACGTCATCTACACTACAACAGTGCCAGCTAGCGATGTATTCCGCAAAAAAACAGTGCCAGCTAATGCTGTATTCTGCACAACAGTGCCAACTTGTGCTGTATTCCATAAAACGGTGTCCGCAAGTGTTTTATTCCACACCCGCAACAGTGCCAGCCATTTATTGATAAACGTAAAACTTATCTACACACCCACTCACTCTCCCACCCACCCACACACCCACCCACACACACACACACACACACACACACACACATGGTATCGGAATTAAGAGAGATAAGTGACAGGGAAAGACCCGAGTTCTTAAACTTGCTGACCTTGAAAGAGAGAAAAGTGAGGGGTGACCAAATCCCAACCTTAAACCATAATAATGATGTAGCACTGAACAGTCCATCGAAAGATTTGTGAGGACAGAACAACCAGAGGACATAACATAAAACCAAGCAAGAAACTCGTTAGAAAAATAAAACGAGTGGAGTAAACTCAGAGATTGTGGTAATGTGTGAAGAGCATCTATAAAAAGTAAAGGATTGTACGATAGAAAATGTTCGAGAAATGGTGGTCCCGCGAGTCTAAAACTTGCTCCCCATCCAGTAAAAACAGATATAAATACAAATGCATATCCAAGACACGCACAAACCACGTGTAACTTCTGAAGTAAAAGCATAACCACACAGGTATCCAAGTCCACACAGACAAACATATTAACTCAGGTAGAGATGCGTTCATAGAACTCTCAAAATCTATTTGCAAGTTTGAAATAAATTAGAATAATCTGCCCAGATGCAAATATTACCCGAGGGACTATGATGCCCTGATGTATATGTCTGAGACACAATGCACAACACAACAGAGCCAAAACAGAGCCAAATAAGATTCGTGTACTAGAACACTGAGTAATAAATAATGTGGTTCCGAGATGCAGTACATCCACCTGGATTCCACTACTCTACTCCTCAATATATATATCTGTTATCCGTAGTTCTTCACTCTACTACGCACAAGTGTGCTCTTCCCACTCCTCGCACTGCCACACACAGCTGTATTTTTCCCACAAGTCAATTATATCCATTCGACCAACTGTTAAATTCAGCTACAGTTACTATTTCACGATCTACTCCACACACACACACTCACACACACACACACACACATGCACATACACACACACACACACACACATGCACATACACATGCATAAATCCCTGTCCATCACCTGCTACGAACCCTGGTATTATTTTCAATCGGTCACATGCTAGACAAATACATTTTGCCGGTTCTGTCGCTTGCTATAAAAATATGCATTCTACGCACCCCACTACCTGCTACACTATCCTGTGTTATATTTTTTACCATTCCAATTTCTGGTTTACTCGCCTCTATTGTTTCCACGCCATCCACTACTTCACCGGCTTGAATTGTTCCCAATTCTATCAATTGTTTTACACCAGGGTAATGTTCCCACCTCATAGTCGTAGTGTTGCCAATCCAACACCACTTACGCAAGCCTTAATCGGGTCCACTCCACTTGTTATGGTGTTATGGACATTCGAGTAATTCTCACTTCAACATCTGCAAGTTACACATGAATCATCTCCACTTAAGGACATGCGACACACATCAGTGTTCCCACTTCAACACCTGCTACACATATGTATTCCTCCAGCAAAAAAAAAGTAGGATATACATTTGGCATTCGTTCGTCTACATTTAAGCCTGTCGTAACAGTAATATCCATGCTCTATCACTGTGTAGTCCTCCCATCTACTACCATAACATCATCTACCACGTGAAACCATTTCTTTTCACTCTGTGTTACACAACCACGTACTCTACATCCATAAATTGCTCCCACACTCTGTCACTGGACAGACACATCTGTTTTTCCATTACCTTTCCTTCTATACACATATACACCTGGGGTACAACATGAAGGTCGAATGAATATGTAGTAAACATTGATGCAAGACATTAAATTGCGGCAACTCGTCAGAATGTACTTAGGTATACTGAACTGACGTCTACAGAATTATATTGCTGTAGCATACCAATTGGAGAACCTATTTCGATATCGGTCCTTGGTTGGAGATGCCATAAAGGACCCGACTCAGTGAGGGAGCAGCCTCTCTCCCTATTGTATATGGACCAGATACTGAACGAAGTAAGAATTTTTTCCCTAGATTTGTTATCTTCCTGTGAAAATTCAAGGATTTTACTATTTTTCAGGTGGGGTTTGTGGGGGAGGTAGAAGCAGCAGTTTAGACAAGAGGACGTAAGAGGAGTTACGATGTTGTTCACCAAATCGCGTTACTGTTCATCTGTTTTGTTGAATATGTTTAGATTATTTCCTTGCGAGAATTATTATTACCTTTACTGAACGAAACCCACATAAGAAAAACAGACGTTAATATGGGGAAAAATAACCTAATATCGAGAGAATTTTCTTTTTTCGATCCTCTTATAGCATTTATTTTCCTTCAGATTCCTTTCTTACTCTGAAATAATAATACTGTCAGTGTATTTCTTCAAATCAAAATCCAAAAGGAGGTGACTGTTTGTATTAGGTAGGTGTATCAATGGGGAACTTATCTACATGAATGACGTATACACTCGCAAACAAGAATTCCTATAACAACCTGATCGAAGCTGTACTGAGCGTCATATGTCAAGACTTCCAACAAAACCACTCATTGTAAAACCACCAGAGGTGCCACTCTGCATTCCACAGCATTACTCTATAATGCACTTGATGTCATTCTTGTCCATAGTATTTCCCTCTCCCACCAGTATATACGGGGAGACGAAACATTACCGCACCTCCTGTATACAATCTCGATCTCATGCACTGCCCAAATTTGATCTCATCTTTAGCTTGAACTTGGTAAGTGAAAGTAAGCTGAGCATTACTGCCATCTATAAGTGATATAAGATAATCAATAAAGCTACTTCCTGTAATAATGAAATAACATTTGCAATGTTAAATGAATCACTGTTGTAAGTTATAATATTTCCATTATATAACTGGATTAGAATTTCGTTCATCCGTATAGGAGCGGTAACGAGACATGACCACTCTTCTGAGTTCATATCTGGTAGAGAACATATCACTGGAGTGTGCGCCTGGGAAAACGGTGGCTGAGACAGCAATAGAGACAGACACCGCTCGTTCTGCTGTTGATCGGTGGGGTGGACAGATGGCAAGCGGAGGGGATAATGGACGCTCGACCACGTAGTGGACGACCAAGACCTTGCTACTCGTCAGGAGGTCGGCACCATCACTGAGGCAACTCGTTCGTGACATCAACAAGTCAGCTACCTACCTTGGTGGATGACCTGCTGCTGACCATTCATCCCACACAACCTACCTACCGACCTTCATACGAATAATGATCAATGTTATCTTCCACCCTCAAGGTTTGACTGAGTGATTTAAATAATGATGCTCCTTTAGGTTTTGGTCAAGAGTTCAGCAGCTTGACTTCCAGTGTTGGCAGTCGGTAATATTCATGGGTGAGGAGCCTTTTCAGATCTGTAAGAGTGGGGACAAGACAGTGCTGGAGGACACATCATCAAGAGGGAGTCTAGTGACCATAACATTCAAGAAATGGATGTGGGCCTAAGGACCATGTATGTGATCTGGTGCGAAATGAAGGTCGACTGGACAGTGTTACATACATTCACATTATGGATGATGTGCTGTTACCTCTCTACGAGCCATGGCCATTCTTACTCCTGACATTCTCTATCTCGTACGACACTGGATCCCAGTGCGCACGAGTAGGATAGTAGGAGAGTCGTTTCAGACACACCCTCAAGAAGGTAATAAACTGTCCCGGAGGAGGAAGTGCCTTAACCCAACGGAAATTTTATGGGCCATCAAGTGGCAAGAGAGTGAGGTAGGAGGAATAACGAGCCGGGATGGCATTCAGGATATGGCACAAACGGTGTAGCGAGACAATCGACGCCCGTAGGATGTTTGAATCTCGTTTATTCCATACTGGATCGTACGAACGAGGGGATAGACGATGTAGAGAAATATTATCTACATGTGATTATGTAATACAATATTTTGTTTATTATAGTAAAAAAACAGACGAACCATCAGCATAATCAAAAAGAAATCTCTGTTACTAAGGATCTCTTTTCCTCTTCTTTTTACTTGGACACTCGACTGAATCCTGTGTTACGTGAATTTTATCCTCAGGATAACGCTGGAACAGTTTTCAAAGCAAAAGAACATAAACAAACTTTTTTTTTTCATATTCAAGGAAGTTGTTCTAAAGAGGTGCGGTTACCTACAGTTTACCAGTACAAGGGCGATACACAATTCGAAATGACACAGGACACGCAACCACGAACACTTTGGCGATCAGCACAAACCAATTACCAAATCACCGAACCAACTTCCTGGGCAATACGCAATCACGTTCACGACGATGGCCATCCCAGTGTTAGCATCGTGTATCTCTATGTAGACGAGTAACTCCTCTGACAGATGAGTAACAGGCGAGTGAATACAAATAGATAAATTTTCCTGTGTTCCTTGCCATGAAATGTATAGAACAAGCAATAACACAGAAATGCTAAGTGATATTTCATGCCTCATTTAGTTATAATGTATGAAGTTTAATAGTCTGCATGTAGACGATATACGATATTTGCAATGAGAACTATCAGAAAAAAAGTTATGATAAAACAAGAGCTGTTGTGGGAAGCTTACAATGAAATACTCAGAGATAAAAAAAGAAGGGGATTATGTATGATCGGGGTATAGGACTGGGGAGTTACTAGTGTAGGATTATCGGGAGCCGTTACATATTCAGAGGTATGTTGGTAGGGGATTCATGGAAGATTTATAGGGTAGGTAGGAATCAGGGCAGGAGAAATATGGCAGAATGTATATAGATAGTGGTAGCTGGGTATGGAGGGTAATGGGTATTTTTTCAAGGAGTATTTGTGATAAGATTGTTCATTGTATTAGGGGGTGGTAGTATGTGGCAGCCTCAATCATGTAAACATTTGATCTTGCGTACATTACACTTGAAATTTGATAGAGATAACAGTGATTCAGTGTATCAACCTAACAAGATAGGTATGGTGAATTCGGAATGTGAGAGAGGTCTTACGAGACTGATAAACAATGACTCAAACAATGACTGATATACAATGACTCAAAACCAGGAAACAATGAAAATCTGTCCGATGTAAAGTGGGAAGAATACTTGGAAATGTTTTTAGAAGAGCTAATAATAACAGTGCAAACCCATATACTATGGCTATATCTCCAAGTCCCTCTAATCTGACATCTGGACTAAGCAGCGCAATTTAGGGAACCTTATTCTAAGGTGGATGTGAACTGTCTCGAAAATACAAGGAGGATGATGACAAGAATGTGCCTGGCATCAAAAATTATTTTAATGAGGAGACGTTAAAATCAAAACTACAATCACCGATAATGGTGAAGCAAAGGATTATAAGACTGAATTACATAACTGGATAAAAGGCTTTATAAAGAGAACATACTTAAAATTACTAAAACATTCACTCAATAACGAACCCTAAACAATTTTACACTTGACCGGTTAAGATTTATTAAGGATGTTAGAAAGCATCGCTTCTTAACAAAGATGATGAGTTTAATAAGTTACCAAATGGTATATCAAGTGAAAAAGGTAAAGAATGTTCCAAATACAAATTGAAGGTCTACATGAGTGAACGTAGGAAGTACCTCGCATGGGCCATTAGTGTTTTTTTTATGTTGGAGGTTCCAGTCACGGACAAAAGTCTACATCAAGGTCGGGCCTGAATTGAAATACTGAGACATTAAATGGAAAAAGAAAAGGCAAGAGGAAAGTGATTACGAACTATTGAGAAAGTGAAAAACCTGTCCTTTGAAATGTGCGAGGTCATAGTTATTGAGAAAGACCTGAGAGGGCAGAGAGTTCCAGAGTTTCTACGTGTAGCGAGAGAAGCAGGTATCAAAACGGCCCACTCTTGAGTTGCCGATGACTAGATAATAATCATGCAACGCAGAAGCTTTCCGAGTGGTCAGGCTAGTGGTGTGGGCCTTCTATCACTATGTTGAAATGATGACCTAAAAAAGTGGCCTGAACCCTTTAGGTCTACTTCAAAGTGCATCTTGACTAGAGCATTTTATTCCGACCTGGCCAAACGAAAAGACAGCGCAGATCTGAATTCGCACAATAATTACGTGCCTCCGAGCCAAGCCGAGCCGACCAGAACGCCCCCAAAATTTTTCCCGTCCCTCGTCAGTGAACAGAGCGTGTTCATTTGCTCAAAAGGATCAGTTGCTCTTTGGTGCGCAGTTAGGGTGGGTATTCACTCTGTTGCAGCTATTCAGTAATTTTATTTCGATCATGGAGTGGACAGAGAGATATGTTTAAACTTACTTGATGAATGTGAGGCATCCTGAGCTTTGGAATCTCCAACATGGACTATACTAAAATTAAGCCAACAAGCATGATTCCTGGTTAGTATTGGACAAGTTATGGAATATATCTCCAATAGAAGCGAAGAAAATGGAAAGCGTGCTTGCCAGCCTCAGGAAAAAAGAGGTAAACGTCAAAATTAATGTATGTGATGAAAAGGGATAACTTTATGTGAGTGAAAATATCATTATATAATACAAACTACTTAATCTTACGTGTATACGGGAAGTGAACGTGTTGAATATAGTCAGACAACAGTCATCTAAAATATATTTTCATCGATTTCCTCCATGTTTTTTGGATAAGGAATAAATAAGGAAGGAAATACCTACTCCCACAGTCAAATCCGTCCTGAGAAAAACAAGCGCAGGCGAACACACAGAAACAGCGAGCTTGCGCTGGAACAGCTCGTTCGATTCGTTCGTGCGATCTCGGCGAGTTGGGTTTGTTCGAACTAAAATTCTCAATTCAAGGCGCACTGTAGCATAATTTGGAATCACTGGAACCATTATTACCAAACAACCGTTCATGAAGCCCAAAATATGTTGAAAATCAAACAACAAAGTGATCGTGGCACACTTACCTTCCTCCGTCCTGCAGTTCCAGGGGTAGTGGAAGCCATCAGTCACAGGTGACGAGGCTTTCAGAAAATTCACAAAATTTATAATATCATCGTTCACTGTACCTTGTAATTTCTTCATATTTTTCACCAGGCTCTACTAGGAATTATTATGGAATATTTCCACCATAAACCTCAGAAATAATTTTTTTCTTTCACTGTTTTCATCAGAAAGATGATCATGTCACTACAACAGCAAGATATGTGCCGTAATTTTCACTAATCGTTACTATCTCTTCAACATTTGTTCAACTATCCTCAACATGTCCCAATAATTTCACCATATTGATTACTAATACACTTCTCCAATTTTCTGGTATCAAATCTTATTATAAAAGCAACATGATTCCATTGTTTCCATTCGTGACATGCTACTCACTGTTAGGCAGATAAGCGACAATCGCCAGCTTTGGCATAGTTACGACTCCCGTTTTACATGAGTTCATAATATCAAACTATTCACTGAACTATTTCCACAAGAATTAAATTTTGTATCACTTGGTTCGTGTCTGATTTTTTCTGGTAATGTTATTTGATGTTTTTGTTGAAAATAAGTGACTTGCACTATATTTTGCTCACAGCGTGTGTATATTTGTCCGCGCGTCATCACTTTATGAAACAAACATACAACCAATACACCAGCTGCATCACAATGTATGTGACGCAGGTCTTGCCTCATGGGAGGCCAGGGCAAAACTAACGTTTCTAATCTGGTCCTTGGGTGTGGACGAAGCCGGGTAGCAAAATGTCATAACCGTCTAACCATGACGACGATAGTTTGACTTCGTTATTGTAAACAAGTAAATACTGGATGCCGGGTATTACGATAAATGTTCTACTTAAAAGTTTCTCTTTTTTTAAATTTATAAGTTAATGATTTTTACTTTCATAATCATTTCTATTGTTGGTTTAAGCTCATTATTGTGGATATGGTTTATAGGTGGGCGGAGCTACGGTCGTTTGCGCTGAGTGACGCCAAGTAAGGCTAGGCTTCCAATGCAGCTTTGGTGTCTGTCATAACGTAACACCATCAGAAAACATTAGAAATATTAGTCAACTTCGACTTCAATACATCCCGCAACGATTACTGGTGTGATTGCTACCCCTACCTCTCTATCTCTCACTGTGAGTGTGTGTGTGTGTGTGTGTGTGTGTATTTTCCGTAGCCATGTGTCATATTGAATGGTTAATAAACGGGAAAATATAGAGCGTTAGAACGAATATCTTTAAACAGCACAGCATAACCCTCTGTCATAAAATACTCAAACCCACAACCTGTATCAATGTCTGCATGGCAACAACGAATAAAGGTACCATTTATGGATTTCTTACATTTGAGATGCAACGACATTAGTCCACATCATTACAAAGTGTTAGATGACTGACAGTATGTAAACATCCAGTAATATAAGAGTACATGCACAAAGAACACATAATTCGTGTCGTAATAGTGATATAACAT
>JAUTXX010082874.1:6159-16939 GCA_032273605.1 Panulirus laevicauda
GTAAGTCTTGGAGCAAGGGGCACATCTGCAGTACACTGAAGGTTGGAAGGCACATAAGGTGAATCTATTAGTATTTGCAGATGAAACAGGTCGGGTGGTAAACTAGAGTAAATGTGAATAAAAGTAAGGAAATAACATGAAGCTGGGAAGGAAGATGAGACATAATAGTTTAAGTGTGAGTTTATACATAGAGGGCCTGGAGGATGCAGAGTACTTTAGGTACTTGAATTCAAAGCGGAGAGAGCAGCTGAGGGAACCACGGGGTCTGAAGTGAGTCACATGGCAGAGAGGGTTAAGGTCCTGGGTGTGTTATGGAGTTTGCAAAAGGAAAGGGAAATATCTGTAAGAGCAATCATGAGTAAGTTCAAAAACATGTCAGTTGCAACAGTTTTTTTTTACTGGATACAAGTCTTGAGTACTGAATGCAACAGAAAGAATTATATGTTTAAGGATGACGTGGCATGGGATGGGTTGATCAGGTATGTAAAATGACACTGTTAGAGAGAAACGTGGTAGTGAGTATAGTGTGACTGACAAGCCTAACTAAGGAGTGCTGAAAGTTTGGTCATGTGGAAAGGATGAGTGACAAAGAGGATATATGTCAGAAGTGGAGAGAAGAAGGGTGGAGTACCTACCTAATTATAGCAAGATTTAGCCTGAGACAGGGGTAACAAGTGGCACTTACCTCCTTGGAAAGACCAAGTTGGAAATGGAATCATAGAGCAAAGGAGACTTTGGGTTATTGGGGCTTGAACAATCAGGAATGCAAGAGGTATGCTCCGGACAGAATGTTTTGGTGTGATGTGGTATATGAAAGATGGCTTGCCTTTATGTGCTAAACTAAGGCACATGGAATGATCAAGGTAAACTCTGGCTATAAATGGCTCTGGTTTTGGTACTTTATACATGACAACTTGAGACTGAATGTGTGCAGGTGTGGCCACTCTTCGTTTGTTACTAACACTACCTTGCTCAAATGGGAAAGACAATTACATTTAAAAAAAATAAGTACTTATCTTTATTACACACAGAAAGAGTGCAAGCAACAGCAATGGATTTCCTACTACTAGAAGTAGGATCAGTAGGTAAAAAGATAAATGAACATGTAAGAATAAGGCATGGAACAGTGACAGAAAAAGTTGTGAAAGTGAACATAAGGCCAATAAGATGGTATAGGTTTAAGGAAAGCTCAATCTTATAATAATGAGGGAAGGAAACCAAGAAAGAGGTGGAAGGACACAGTTGAGGAAGTGTATGGCTGAGAGGGGTGCCTGCCTAAGAGGGTTATTCAGACTGTGCAAGGAAGGGGATGCATGGAGAAGCCTTTGCATGGGTTACCCTTTTGGATTATGGAAGCTGGCATTATGAACATTGAAATAATCAAGCATATCATATTCCATGAGTGTATTAAGTTAAAATTCTCCAAAACATAAGCAACATATAAGGTAGGTCACATAGTACATGTTAATTAAGGACACCTTACCCAATCCATACTTTTACATCACAAGATCATTTGCTTACAAAGAAGTCTAAGTAGACACATCAAAATCTTACCTAAACTTTCCCACATGACAAAGATCATTTTTTTTTCTCATAAAACATACTGACGGTACTGTCAACCATCAAACATCACAATTCCTAATTATCACCCAAATCACTCCAATTCCTCTCAGATCATTTCTTACGACAGCTTGACATATATATTTTGTTAGTGTCTCACAGTAAAATGTACTACACTTCTCAAATAGTGGTAACAGAAATTTACACGAATTAAAAATGCTGGAGCAAAAATTAAGAGGATACATACGCTATATAATATGCAGGGTTCATGCATCATATTCTTCCTTCATGAGCTACCCTACAGATACTAAAGGACATGCAACACAATGATTCATAACTCATATAATCACTTGCCTGGCTTCGGGGATTTGGTACTGATACAGTGGCACGGTTAGGTCTTGAACCAGACCCCAACACAGATATGGAGTTAAGTTTGGCGGTGAGAGGGATAAAGTGAGCTGGTCCAGCTGTCCCTCGACCGCCAACCAAGGTTGCCACTCGTCCAGTTCCATCACCGGTCTGAAGTATTAAACTGTTTACTTTTCATGTCTGTCTGTCTATCTATGTATTAAAATGTTTATCTACTTCTATCTATTCAGCTACAGATCCTTCACCCTAATTTCATCTCCATAAACAGGGTGGAACAGGAACAAAAGTCTTAAATCAATAATGAAATTAAAATAACTAATATAAACTGTTAAATATACAAGCTTGCTGATCACAAGTATCAAGGAAATATCTTCTGTACATGCTTTCCTCTCCCACCTTAGCAAGGCAGTATCAGAAGCCCACCCTTCGAGGAGATATCTTCGTCATTCTTCCCTAACCATCTCCACTTCCAGAAAGTGACACTACAAGAAAGGAGAATTTCTAGCTCCCTGCCCCCATTGCCCTTGCTCATCCTCTACAACATACAGATGTGTGGGTAATATTCCTTCTACCCTATCACCAGTCAGCTGACAAAAGGGAGTATTGTCTTGTTCAGGGACTTCTCACTGAAAAGACCATATTTCCCTGCTCCTGATTATCAGCCTCTAAGTTGCAAGAGCCCCATATAAGAGTTCCTCAATTTATATATGAAAATATCACATATACATCATTATCCCAGAATGCTACCAAACTCAGCCAGCATGAAGTTACACTGCGAGGGAAAAGTGAGGCTATCCCATTCAGAGTACAGTCTCATCAAAGATTTCACAACAAAGAATTCCACATTTCCCTCCTACTGGAAGTAGCACAGCCTTGGGCTGTAGGAGTCTCTGAAAAGAAGTCTTGGTTAACACCAGGACTCTTCTTTATGAAAAAAAAAGTCCATGTACAATTACTAATAAAATAAATAATATTACCTAAGGGCCTCTTTCTCAGAAGGAGGCCTGGTGTTATCTAGGGCATGCTTCCTGAGGCTCCTACAGCTCAAAGTTGTGCTACTTCCAGCAGCAAGGAAATGTGGGCTCCTTTGAAGTTAGAAGTTCTTTAACAAAACAGCACTCCCAATGACACATTATCAAAAGTGACTTTTCATTCACAGTGTAACCTTATGCAGGAAGAGGCCAGTAACACCTAATAATGATATTATCTATCTATAATTACCCTAGGACCAATTTCTAAGAAAAAGAGTCCTGGTGTTATCCATGACCTTTCTAAAGGCTCTTGCATACCAAAGCTGCATCATTTCCAGTAGCAGGGAAATGGAGAATCCCTTGGAGTGAGTTCTTTGAGGAGACTGTACTCCCAGTGATGCAGCCTAGCTAAAGTGACTTTTCAATCACTGTGTAACCTCCTGCATGTGAATCCTGGTAACACACACACACACACATTTCTTTTTTTCCCTTAATTCTTGTTCTACACTTTCCACATTAATGAGGCAGTGTCAAGAACAAATGAAGAAAAGGCCTCATTTGCTCTCATCCATTCTCTAGCTGACATGTGTAATGAAACAAAACCACAGCCCCCTATCCACTACCATCCCCACAGACACTTCTGTGGTTTCCCCAAATTACTTTACATACCCTGGTTCAGTCAAATGACAGAATGCTGCCCCCAGTATAACACATCACTGCAGTTCACTCCATCCCAGGCACTTTTCACCCTCCTGAATGCTCAAGCCCTAAC
This sequence comes from Panulirus laevicauda, assembly GCA_032273605.1. Taxonomy (NCBI): domain Eukaryota; kingdom Metazoa; phylum Arthropoda; class Malacostraca; order Decapoda; family Palinuridae; genus Panulirus; species Panulirus laevicauda. The sequence goes on from JAUTXX010082874.1 coordinate 9,832, forward strand.
CACTCAAAATCTTTTGTACTCCACCCAACCATCCCCAATTTGGTCCTCCTTTCCTATCACCTCCATTCTGACATATATCTCCTCTTAGTCAACCTCTCCCCAATCATTCTCTCCCTATGTCCAAACCTTCTCAGCACATCCTCTTTGGTTTTCTCAACTATTCTCTTCTTATAGCCATGCCTCTCTCTTACCCTTTCATCATTTACTCAATCAACCCTCCTAACACCACATATTATCCTCAAATATTAAATTTCCAACATATCAACCCTCCTCCACACATTCTCATCTACAGCCAATGCTTCACATCCATACATGTATGGGTATTCTTCCTTCCCTATCCTAGTGCATCTCAATAAATATCTAAAGTTCCAAGTACAACTGAATATGATTAAGACACTGGCAAGATCAAGGAATATCTTGATCACTTTCCAGTACCTTCAACAAACATACATACTTGATTTTCTTAAACACTGTTCTCAAGCTGCAACAAAAATCAAAATGTTTTCAAAGATTAAAGAAGACCTTAGAGTCCTTTGCTTTTATTTATGAATGTCTCACCTCTTTTCCATGATCAAATGAGTTACAATGGCCATGAATTCCTTTCCAAATTCATTACATTCACTTGTAAGACACTACAAGACTTACACGTGCACGGCAGTTTCTTTATTCAAAAAATGTTTTTCAAGATCAAAATTTCTATCAAATATTCTAATCCTTTTGAACATGATTAATGAGTTACAGAATTAACATTGTCAAAAACATATTTTACAATAAATTATGCCACCTAGTTCAGTATGATAAGATAAAGAAACTTAGTTTCATTCTCCTAACATTATATAAATCAACATGTGAAAAAAATTGTCTGATATAAATAGCAGACCACTTACACAAAGGAAAGAATACAAGGATAATGGAAACACAAAAATCAAACATGGCAATATCTTAAAGGTTTATGTGAAGCTTGGCTTTGTATAGAAGACCACTGATTAAGGCTTATAGTAAGAAAATACTTCTGTAAAGAATGATCAGTTTTAGAATCAAGTATGCATAATAAACCCCCCCTGCTAAACAACACCATGAATCATTAAGGAATCATCAACAAGATATATAAATGATGCTCTTTAGAATGAATTTTTCATGTGCTGATAGATTTAGTTACAAGCTTAATGATATTAAAGATGTTAACCTGCTGCAAACACAAAATAATCATAAGTAAAAAGACAAAGCATTCCATCTATTTAGCTTATGACTATTAAACAATTTTCTTTTTCATTGTAAGGCACATTTACTATTTTATGAAAATGCATCAGTAACTGGATCTGTGAACTATTTTTAAAACACATGAAATATATAGATCACCATACAATACAAACTGTCATTTATTGGAATAGCCTACTGTACAGTGTTTTTTATTAGTAATGTAGAGCCATACCATTTCAATGTCAAGAAATATACTTCAGTTCAACATCCGATGGACCTGCATATCAATATCACATCACTTTTCAAACCTCATATGGCAAAAATTCAACAATGAAACAACACTTGGGTGACTTGAAAGAAAATATCTTCACAAAATCATAAAAAATCAGAATCTTTACATGACTTACCCTATCCTGCTGGAGTTGTAAGTAAAGAAACTTTTGTGGTTCCTTGTTTTTACTCTCAACTTTAGTTGGAGCCTTCTCGGGCACTGGTTGGTCAGCCATTACAGCTGCTGCATCCCCTACTGAAAACAATAAATTCTGTTACAAGGTTGTGGGATCCAAACAAAAAAATCTGAAACTCACTAAGCCAAACTAATAGACGGAGATCAGTTCCATTGTGAAGACCAGAAAATGATACTGGTGAGACGAAATCTATGCTAAAGTTTAATAAGCATACTTTGTATTTAAGTTTCTCTTATGCAGATTTACCTCCTATCAAACTAATCAGGCTTTAATTAATAAAATAATCAATATTTCACAAATGCCGTCTCTAATACTGCTAAACACTGATTGTAAGTCGTAGTGAAAACAAAAGTAAATCCGAGATATGCCTTGTGGCTCAATCTTCAACACTATATATATATACATTATATTAGTGAGGAATGGTCATCCAGGATTCTTAAGAAATACAATAGACTCATTCCCATGTAACTCTATATCCAATATTGTATGACTATCATCATCATACTAACTTCATGAGGTGCTTATCAAATACAAAAAGTAATCACAACATTAATAAAAACAATAACATGAATTTTAAAGCCAGATAATTCTTATACAGTAAATTTCCTGCATCTCAGAAGACACATAACACTACCAAATTTTGCAGTGCAACAAATGAAGACAAATAATTCATACTTATAAAACCTTTAAATCAATATCATTAAAGGAATAGCCATGTTCCACAGGATATAATCATCCAAGCACCTCAAGAGGAAATTCAATCATATTCAACCTGACACTCATACAGTCTGATCTATAACTTTTTCAAGACATACTTTGGTTTCAACATGATGCAAGTGGATCTTCAGTCAAAATACTTTACTTATTTGGCTGAAATGTTTTCAGTAAAAGTCAAATTTATATATGAAAATGAGGAGACTTTCTGTAAAACATTTACAAATCATTATGCCATACATGTAAATCAGAGAACAAAGTGACAAACTTTCTCAATAGCCATCAAAATTTGTGACACTATAACATTTGGAATGTAAATTATGATGAGAATTTAAGGGAAATTTTGAGTAAGAAATTCTAGTACATTGTCCTACAAACATTTTCCACAATAATCTTTTCTCTCATTCACAGAATCATAGTATTTTCTCGAACTACCATCAAAATCTACTTAGGGAACAAAAGTACTCAAGTGAACACTGATACCAAGTTACTAACTTGACAGGTCAAGTTCCTGAAGTTAGTACAGTCAGAGCAATCATTACAATCTAGTATTATATCACAGGCCATCTAGAAGCTGTGTAATAATGTATATTTACAAATCCCTTACACCAGCTGGACATAGTAAGATAATGAACATCCGGACATTTAATCTTTAAAAACATCAGAATATTGATAAGGGCCGACCCGTCCGGAGTTAGGTCACAGTGTGTTAGTCGGGGACATTATATTGAGAATAATAAGGGCATACGTGAAATAATAATGAAGGATGGCGTGTGATATGTGTTGGAAAGATTATATAACTGTTTATTTCATTAATGACACGGCAGGAGACAGCCAGTCGGCCAGGACAGAAGTGAGGCTCTTACCCTGCCTACATCCCAGCCAAGAGTCTAGCCCTCTACTCTCTTTTGCAGAAATTTTCGAGAATTGCGCCCAGCTCCCGCGATTCATTCTATACCAATCGATACAATGGCATTCAGAGATATAACTGGTATCAACTTATGGATATCCGCCTCAATTATAGTGTCATTTGGGAGGTTAATCGTTACCCAGAACTCATAGTGCCCGCTCCTGCTGCTCACATTCTGGAGCATCAGCTGATCACAGCGCCAAGGGCTCCCGGACGTGCAAGGCTCACATTTCACATAAGAACAAGATGGAAACACACTCGATGGCTGGTATAGCCGTCCCTTACGGTCAGACACAAGCTGCCATCCCCAAAACAAGTCAGAAACAAACATAACAAGTCGCCCCTGTTGAGTTCTGGGTGAAACAACAGCGAGCGGACGCCTACCTCACTCTCCTCCGAGTCACCGTACGAAATTAGGGAGGCAAACAGAACAGCCACAACGAACAGCCCTCGCGCCACCCCGAAAGCTGTTCATTTAACTCGTTATAATCGTTCCAGAGAGTTTCCATGACATTTGGAATTATATTTCTTTCTGCATTATACCCACGGTTTAACGTACAGATGATTTACTAACTTTATATTGACCTGTTTGAGTTAGTTGAGACAATTACTCTGACTCCGTGTACCAACCTTGCCTCGCGAGAGAATGGCGGGTTTGGCTGATATGTTTAGCCAGGGCCACATACATTCCTTGCATATTCGCATTATGTCCATCTCTGTATCACATGTAAACCATGTTTCAATGCATTCGAGCCTTATTTTCAAACTGAGGTTCTAAGGATAAGTTTTAGACCTATTGGATAACAAATAAGACCTATAATCATAACGGGTAAGACATTGACCGTCTTACTGGATCTATTCTTCTGTTTCATATTATGACCATCTTCTGGCCCTTGATATTACCTTAAGCTCTCTTGGCTGGCCAGTTTCTTCTGCACAGACAATGATAACATTTCTCGAATTTACTTTGTCATGTCCTCATACGCAAGCTCAAAACACAATTGATTGTGTTCCATTCCAGATATTTTCCGTCATATTCAAAGGAAATCAGAAGTGATGATGTTCATGGAACGAATGTGAGATAGTATATGAGTCATACATCTCCGTGAATGAGAAGATTCCTACAAGACGTGTTCAGAAGTGTGCCTTCCATAATCTCTGATAAATGAAATACGCTAGAGATGAGAAGCAGACATGTTCAAGGAAAAATTCTTCTATCAAAAATAGCTTATTCAACCTCTGAAGCCATAACCTTAGGAGTATCTCTGAACTTCATTCTTGTAGCGTTTCATGTAGAGTATCAAAATATATTACATTTTTAAGTTTAACGCATATACACAAAACAACATGATTTTGTTACACCGTTAAAATGTAACTGTTTTCCTCATTTCAGGTTGACCAACCTTATATTAGTAAACAAACATTTTGCAAGAAATGAAAGGAATCATACGAGAAGATGGTATTTATAATTTTTGAGGGGAATAATGATGTACATGATATCAATATTAAAACTGCTATAACTATTAGAGTTTCACATATACCCAATTTCATGCGTGATGCAGATAAATAAGTCGATTTTGACAAGCTTTTGAACAAAGAATGCCTTATGAGAAAATATAGAATGTAACATTTGCACATAATTTTAGAGTTATTTTCCATAATTTCACACCAAACGTAATAGATATATAAACCAGAAAACTTAAAAACGTTTCCAAATCAAGTCGATTGGTACCCCTGATCCCCGCCATTCACACCGCCACCACTTTCCTAAACATTGATGTCTAGTTTTGAGTGTTAAATGTTTTTGTATTCACTAATTGGTTATATAATACCATATTTCGTTGAATTTCATGAATAATTATACTTAGAAGGACAAGAAATATTCAATCTTATAATACAACTCTTACATTTTGATTTGATATAATTTTAACATAAGTATTAGAATTTTCTGTCGACAGCTTCATTTTGAGCACAGTAAACCGATGAGCTTAATGATCAAATAAAAATTATTCATTACTTTCTTGTTATCAATTTCTACAATATAATTTAGTACCATATACTTATATTATGCCCAAGGGAGAAAGCAAAAATATAATCCTCAAAACTAAGGATTTTGGCGAGGCGCAATATGAATCAATGATAGATCCAACAAACATATCATTATGCATTAATCCCAACAAATCTTCGCCAAACTTTAATCAAACCAATGCATTATTATAGACCTTTTCCGTCAAAGATGTACAAAATAAATGAAACTCTTTGCATAATATTACCATGAAAAGAAATATCAATGTAGATGCTCGGTAGTGTTGTTTGGGTACAAACCACCATAACCCGAGAGTCTTTGCTTAATAAATGTCCACCGAACGGGGGTACTTATGTAATGATGGCATTTTGATATCTTAATTCATACCTAAACCTATCGTAAGGCATCTTGGAGGGACGGCCAGTCCACGAATATGAATATTCCTTACAGGGATAAGGTGCTTCCTGACCCACTTTCTGTTTGTGAATTAACTATCGATTTTTCATTTACACACCAGCCAAACAACTTCAAAATTAAAGTTCAGAGACTCCATTTTTAAGATGTTGTTCTGATATCCGTTATTTGCATATCCTATTGTTTTAGTTTCCATGATTGGAAAGTAGAATGATATTCCCGGATATTTGACCGCATCGGTTCCAGCCTTTATCATATTCTTAAAGTATTTCGGTACAGATCACCTTCAGTTGATTACTCTCTCTATTACTTCCTGCCTTTATGCTCATTTAAGATAGACAATTGATCTAGAAATTGTGATCTAACCATCAGTATCGTCTCAAGAATGTTGTTCTCATTTCCTGAAATAATCTCGGCCGCAGACCTTCATTACGTCATTGTCTCCCTGCCATGGCTGAACTCCCTGGGGATGGGGGAGTCACGGAGGATTAGAGACTTTCTGTTGCAACTAACTTGACTCTCATCCCATATTACTAATTCATTTTCTCAAGTGCATTCTTCATTATCATCTTATATCTGGTTACGCACCCGGTTCCTTCCTGCCTCCGTTCTATAATTACCCAAGGCTAAGACAACAGAGACAACATGGACAAGAAGGACGATCACTCGAAACACCAATTATATGGTCTTCTCTTATCTCTCTGTTTCTCCTTTTTTTCTCAGTATTCTAATCCTTCTCCTCGTCTGTCGTACCTGCTCACAGTCACGTAGGTTTGAGGATGTTACTTACATTGACTAACAATGCGTAGTCCAATTTTTTCATTTCCTCATGTCAGAGTCGAATAATCATGAAATCCTAATTTTTCTACTTAATAATTCATATGATTACGGTATGGGTAATGGTGGTAGTGCACAAATTCCTTTCGGCAACAACTAAAACTGGCGAAAAATTAGAAGGAATTTCAAGAATTCTAAAGATTTATCCTATTTTTTTTAACAGGCTATCACCTAGAACAAAGTGTTGATTTCACTTTGGTTTTTCTATCTTCTTTACAAACAAATTGTGGTGCACTTATTTTAATTCTTACCTCCTTATACCATGTATTTAAATAATTAGCATAAGTAGCGACTGTAAGAACTATGTAACTGAAAAAACAAAAAAGCTATATATTTTTTTAAATATAGGGAAGAAAATATATTTTTATATATTCCTATAGTAATAGATAAACTGAATTAAAATGTCACAATTTACTGTAAATAATGATTTCCTAAGGCAACTCAGAAAAATTATACTTTGACAGGGATTCGAGCCCTTGTTATTTGACTTTGGATGCCATTATATAACACCCCGAGATTGTGGCTCAAAACTCAGTTTTA
>JAUTXX010082984.1:5990-16937 GCA_032273605.1 Panulirus laevicauda
ACGCGATGATCCTCCCCATAGTGGCCAGATATTACGTAAACTATTGATGATGTGTTGAGGGAATGTCCTCATTTTCCTGGAGTGTAGCCAGCCGGTATGACCCTACAGCTGCATCAGCCCACATGACCTTATTCCTGCTACTGCAGGTGGCCGGCCTCACAGCGTCTCATGACCCCAGACACCATCCACTACCGCACGACTCACACACGGATCAATTCTCTCTCCACTGGATGACGCGTGTGTACTGTCAGGTGGTTCGTTCATTGTCCGAATGAGTATTTCAACTTTTCATCAACGATAACTAAAGCAGTTGTTGTTATGTCTATAACATCAGCAAACCGCTAATTCGTGATCATATTTTTTTTACATAAGTACCCGAAACGACATTCAAGAATAATGAGTATCATTGATTTTGCATCATTTTTTTGAAGTTTTGTTTATAATAATGTTTATTACAGGAGCACCGGATATTAACGAGGGCAAACGCGATCGACCAGAGCCCTCCGGCTAGACACACGCGCCCTGTCGTCGTTATCACAAGTCACACAAAATCAAAAGGTGTCACGTGGCCCAGCAACGTCACATGCAAGGAACCAGTTGACGAACACTACATACCACTCAAAACAGCGTCTCCCTGAACACTTTGTAGAGACCTCACAGTTAATATCTTACAAGAACAAATAATGACAAGTTGGGAGCGGTCAGGTGGGTGGAGTATGGTCGTGGGGGGTTTATATGGCAACGAAGTAAACATTGTGGTGGCGCGCAGGTGAGTGCGCACGTGGCGCCCACCTCAACTGCTGTACCCTCGCAATATCGACAGATATTTATTGTTGAACCACAGAAGCTGTTGGCTGGTGCCAGGGGATTGGTCATACGGGAATATTGGTCTAGTGTCAGGAACAGCTTAGCTTGTGTGGTGGTGAGGCCGAACGAGAAAATACAAGTCTGTTTGCTACTGCTTCAGGTTTGGCGATGTTTGCGTGCAAGTTGTGAAACCGAACTTAGATCAAAGTGATAATGTTCGCCCAGGCAGATTATTATGTTAGAAAACGATTTACGAAAGTCTGTGACACTATACGTGTTGTCTTACGGCTTGAGGCATGACTCTCTCTCACGTCCACTAGTATATAGTGAGCACTGCGGTGGTGTCAAGTGGCCATGTGGTACTGTGGTGTACTGGGCGCGTCTGGCAGTGGCTACAATTGAACAAGTGTTTCGATGAAATCAATACGGAAACGAGAGGAGGGCGGGAAGAAGCCGCCAGATGTAAAGGTCCGCAATAGTGTCGTCTTTAGTGACCTGGTGGAGGTCGCGCCCGACCCTAATAGCGACGCCCACGTCGCCCTCACGCCCACCCAAGACACATCAACGTCCGACACAAACGCCCATAACGTCTCACCACGACGCCCTAAAACCGCGAGGAGTAAAGTTCCTCAACAAGTCAGTCCAAGACTCGATCACTCCAAGACCGTCCGTGAACAGCACAGCATGCGGCCCACAGGTGATGCTGCCGCCAACTTCACCATGCCCACCATCAGGGTCACCGACGCTGACGATGACCTGGAGAACATGTACGGCTCCGACTACGACGAGGTGATGCAGGAACACTGGCGGGAGGCACAGCACCAGAGGGACCACTACCATCGACAACGACAGACAAGCACACAGCAAGGAGAATACCGACCAGCGGCCGCACAAAAGCAGAGAGGAATACCTCGTCGACAGCAGCCCAGATCTGCCTGGAGGGAAGACCAGAGAGCAGAGGAGGAGGGGAGGGAGGATGAATACAGGGCAGAGAAAGACCGGAATGAACCAGAGAGACGGAGTGAAGATACATATAAAACAGAGGAGGAGTGGAAGGAAGATGAGAGAACGAAGGAAAGAGTGTCACTCAGCGAAGATCGCCAGGAGGGAGAACAGAGGAAACAGAAGAAGCAGAAGCGTCGCCGCCGCCAGCACAAGAAGGATTCTCGTAACTCGAGGAAGGATGAGAACGACAACGAGGACACTAAGGTAATGTGGCCTTCGTCTCTGTTCAGAAACCCTGTCATCCACGGGTCACGGGGGCGCCCCAACATTACACAATTCACTCTTACACTGTAAACAATCGTAATAAGAAGTTAGCAACTGTGTGACAGGTAAGATAAGGTCACGTGTCAGGTCACTGTGATGTAAGTATGTGTCACTGGGTTCCGCCCGACTTGTCACAAGTAATATATCAAGAGAACTGTTCACAATGGTTAGCGTAGCTCGATGCTCTTGTATTCTAAGGCAGTGTTGAAATGAAAGAAAAATACACTTTCTTCCGTTACAATAAACTTCCTAAATAAGACGTCCTCACCAGGAACTGGACAATTCAATGAGAAATATCAGATCACGATTGTCAAATGATTTCTCACATTATTCCATATATCAGATAATATTTCTATAAGTCTCCTCTTAAAAAGTAAGTCCCGTCCATACGGGACAGGACATTAGATCACCGTCTATACAACCACGAACATAAACACGGACATAACCCTGAACCACTGAACTCTTCAGTGTACGCAGCCTAACACATTTCATCGTAGTCTCACACGACAATGTTTACCCTCCTCCTGAGGGAAAGCGTCCGAACTCAGGAGCCTGAGAAGTCATGGGGTCATCATGTTTCAAAACATGACGAAACGGAAGCGGGAACGTGAATATGTTGTCCTCACGGACGATGATCAGAAACATTCCTCATTTTGCTTTATATCAGTAACTTTCAAAGTGCGTCTGGCTTGACTTCCAGGCTGCATCTGTAAATCAGCAGTAAACGGAAAAGATAAGTTTGATGGAAGTACAATGAAAACCTTTGACTGCTCTTTTCAATAAGTCACTTGTTATGGGGCAAAGTCTCTGGGCATCGCTGACACTGTGCAGTGTGTGTGTGTGTGTGTGTGTGGAGGTTGTTGGCCGTTATGATTGTTCGCTGGTGTAGGGAAGGTCACATTAGATATACGATACTGGATGTTTATGTAAACACTAGACTGTGTACGTGGTGCTGTAAAAATATCTTTGGTTTGTACTCACACAACAAGACCGCTTTCTCAGTTCACTATGAACAATTACGTTAACAGGTACTGTCTACAGATTATCTTTCTCATCTAAAGTAAGCTAGGGCTCGTATCTATCAGAATCGTTGAACTCATTCCCGCACAGAGATATCCTAAAAGTTCTGTAATTGGTACACAATTATGGATGTCTCCTTCCTCCTCACCATGGCCGGGCCAAATACGAGCCATAAGGCCAACTTGGGACAATCGAGTCCGGTGCGGCTGTTACGTTCCCATGTGATGCACGGGTAGTGTTCACTGCTGGAGCAGAAGGCTTGTGATGCATGATCAACACATGGTCATCATGACCGCAGCTCTATACTTCACAAGAAGACAAAGAATAACGACTTTTCTACCTACATTCAGAATCCGTGGCCTGGTTGCTTCGAGAGGACTCTGGGAAAGTCTTAGATACGACCAGGCTTCAGATTCCTCCTTAGACGACTACGCTTCAGATTCATACGCTTCCTCCTATTTCTTTTTTCCTGGTGCAGTTCATACCATAGAAAATGAGTGTCACGGCGCTCTTCCCATCGACGGTAAAAACCAGGGGAAGACTATGGTACAAGGTGGTGGACCCCGGAACACGATACAAACCGGCGGGGACGATTAGATCATAATTAAGCGTAGTGTGTGTGACGTGTGGGAGTGGCTGACACGTCTGGCAGGGGAGAAATTGTAACACGCTGGACATTTCATCCACTCTGGAGGTGTTTGACCCTTGCTCAGGTCAACCACACTGGAAAAAAACGCGCGATTCAATTTCTGCGAAATTTAGCGCCTAGCTGTTGCTAGAACGGATTAATTCATCTATAAACCTATTCTTTTCTATAGGGTCTCCATTCATGTGACAGTTTACACTGCAACTCTTCCTTTGGTGTTGTGTGCCAGGTAGCGCTATGCTCTTGTTTATGGCCATATAGGTTCCTTGCTGTTGTTTACAATGTGTTACTGGTGATGTTTGTGATTGCATGGTTTGTAAATTGTTTATCTCATATTGCTGGATTGTTAATGTGCTGTATAATGTTTATGGGTGCTCTGTTGTTGTTAATGGGTGTATTGTTCCTGGTTATGGGTGAACTATTGTTGAGTACTGGGTATACTGTTGTTGTTTACAGGTGTATCGTTATCTACAAGCGTTTTGTCGTTGTTTATGGGTGTACTGCTAGTGTTTACAATGGACTCTTGGTTTTGTAACTGCACAAGTTTTGAGCGTTCTGTGGTTGTTAATTATCTAACTATTGTTCATGAGTGAAAGGTTGTTTTTGTTTGTGTAGTGTGTATGAGCGAACTGTTGTTTATAGTACTGCTGTTGTTTGTAAGTGTACTGCTGTTGTTTGTAAGTGTACTGCGGTTTTCGTGAATGAAATGTTGCCATGACTATTATTATTGCCTACGAATGGGCTTTTATTTTTGTGAGACTAATGTTTTAGTGTGATACTACAGTACTGTCTGAGTGCACTGTTGTCTGAATTAATATCTTTATTGTTTCGCTACCTCGCTAACGCGGGAGACAGCGACAAAAAAAAAAAAAAAAGTGGTTTGTTGTTTTTTTAATGTGTTGTTTTTCATGTTCTTTTAGAGTACTGTTATTTTTCATAAGTATATTCTTAGGCGTAGTTGTGTTGTCTAGGAATTTACTGCTTTTTTTATTTCCTAGTTTTGTTTTCCTCTACGAGTGTCTTTTTGAGTACAAGAGGGTGAAAGGCATGCACGGGATACAGTGAATTGGATATTCTGAAAGTTCGGTCGAGGATGGAGGCAGACATGGTAGGAGAATGGTCACCACAGGTGTTCACAGAGACACAGGCGGAAAACCAACTTGCTCACCAGGAGTAATGTGCAGCCAGGGAGGAATGATGGAACAATTGAAAGAGGAGGAAACACTTGGAAATAAACTGGACGAGGAATGGGCAATAACAGCACATCCCTCAGAAGAAGTGGGGGAAAAAAACTGAGGAGGATCCAGGAGCAACGTTAGAAACGCCACTTGTGCTCGAAGGTCCAGAAAACCCAGAGCTAAACAACCAAGGCCGGAGGGGAGCTGAGACACAGAGAGGTGGGGTGAGGGAAGCGACCGCAGCAACCAGGCATGTCCACAGACGCAGAGCAGATCGTGCGAGCTCAGTAAGGATGTAATGAAACATCAAGAGAAGGTTACTGAAGAGTTCATGATGAACAAGGCACTGATGTAGACGAGGTCTGCGGCAGCAGTAGTAAGGATGACCGCCTGAACCAAGTGAGGAGTTACTGAGATTACAGTGTACAGAGACGATTGTAATACCACGAAGGAGATGACTATAAGATGGCTTCATCATCCTTAATTAGTCATGATATCAATCTAAGAATACGGCGAGTCTGAGGGACGGAGGATACAGTTAGTAAGAAGAGCATCACGAGACTCGGACATTGGAGGATACCCTCTGGTAATGTACACCACAGGCGAGGATTCAGTGGGTAAGGTCAACCCGGATCTTAAAACGACACACGAGTGAATCTATTCCCTGCATCATAGGATCACTCGAGGCCAGACGTAGTGAAGATGAACCACATATGGTCCTTCCTTATGAACACAGTCACGAAGACACAAGGTAGAGGGCAAGGACTCGGGGAACTCAACTCACCAATGAAGAGATAAGAGACGCAGATTCCCTGAGGGAAGGCATCACAACACACCATTCCCATTTATTCCACTTGTATCAGCTGTGACTACTGTGTACTCTGATATTCATTCATTCCATCAACTAAATACATGAACCTAAACTCTTGTGCAGTGGAAACATTTGTATAAACACATGACTGACCACAATGTCGACACTGGATGGAGTCGTTACTTACAGTGTCATGCAAAATGACATCAGTTACCGAAAATGGGTATCTGGCTGAGGGTGTAACTGCACGAGTTTTGAGCATTCTGTGGTTGGTAATTATATAACTATTGTTAATGAGTGAACTGTTGTTTTTGTTTGTGTAGTGTGTATGAGCGAACTGTTGTTTATAAGTACTGCTGTTGTTTATAAGTGTACTTTTGTTGTTTTTAAGTGTACTGCTGTTGTTTATTAGTGTATTGCTGTTGTTTATAAGTCTACTGCTGTTGCTTATAAGTCTACTGCTGTTGTTTATAAGTGTACTGCTGTTGTTTATAAGTTTACTGCTGTTGTTTGTAAGTGGACTTCTCCAGGAGACAATATGAAAATGAGAACCGTGGTGGTGGTGTGTGTGTGTGTGTGTGTAAGGGGGAGAGGTGAGACCAGGAACCTGGGAGAACACGGTATTTCAAGAGATTAAGTTGAAATCTGTGAGTAAGTATTCTGGAGGAGAAAGACAGTGGCGCAGCAGGGAATGTGAAGAGGTCAAGGTGAAGAGACAGACGAGGGAATGTGTTCAGGAAAGACAACAGCCAAGGAAGGGCTTCAGTCCTGCCGCAAACCGTGTGTGTGTGTGTGTGTGTGTGTGTGTGTGTGTGGAAGGGGGACAACCAGACGTGTAGGGATGACTCCACCCAAAATGGTAGGAAACCCGTGGGGATCGAACCCCCCCACCCCCAAACGTCTGGCCTTCTCGTGACGATATGGTCGGGGAGAGATACCAGAAGGCACGAAACTGACGCGGCAAAATAGGGAACCGCCAACACAACCAGGAGGAGAGAGACACTGTAAATAAATCAGAGGATGACACGAAATACGATAGATAAACAAGAACAAAATACATGTAGGGACTCGGATTATTTATTACGAACTTGGCAAAGTTAATGACATAATAAGGGCTACGTGAGAAACCAAATACACAGTTCCAAAGGTTAATTATCCTCATAAAACGATTGACATCCCCGACACTACCTGTCTAGAGGGTCGAGGTGAACCACACACCGAAACCAACTGGTGTATACGTAAGTATGAACGTCAGTGTACACAACGTAGTCATCAGCATCAACGAAAGAGATAAACCCCTTAACAAATGACCATACAACAGTCACGTGCTTACAACGAGGCTGTGGTGAGAGCTGGTAAGAAACGTGACGTGGTTACAACGAGGCTGTGGTGAGAGCTGGTAAGAAACGTGACGTTGTTACAACGAGGCTATGGTGAGAGCTGGTAAGAAACGTCACGTGGTTACCACAAGGCTGTGGTGAGAGCTGGTCAGAAACGTGACGTGGTTACAACGAGGCTATGGTGAGAGCTGGTAAGAAACGTGACGTGGTTACCACGAGGCTGTGGTGAGAGCTGGTGAGAAACGTGACGTGGTTACCACGGGGCTGTGGTGAGAGCTGGTAAGAAACGTCACGTGGTTACCACGAAGCTGTGGTGAGAGCTGGTAAGAAACGTCACGTGGTTACCACGAGGCTGTGGTGAGAGCTGGTGAGAAACGTGACAGCGTGTGTCATAGAATGATATGTGAATCACCACCAAAGTCTCAGCACCTCACACGACCAGCAGGTGTGATGCTCACATGATCCTCCTCCACACGTCTCCTCTGTGCTAATATTACTCGAAGCCATACTTAGTGGGGACATGACTGGCCGGGCCAGAACCAAAAGATCCACACCAGAGGCTCGCCTGACGTGCTTAACCTTATGAACACAAGGGTACGACCCTTGGGTATAAGTGACGGGTCTGTGTCTGGTAAAACGTCCCGCCATCATACCCCCGTGGTCAAGGGTCGTACAGTCGTGATCGAAGGGATGATAACAGAGATATTCACTAACCTTTCCTTCCCCTGAAGACTAAGTGGTTGGTTGGCACACTTGTCGCCAGGGGTCCAGGTACCATAATCTGAAATGAGATACAAAATCTGTGTTACTTATCACGACAGTAATGAGATCTGTGTCATGTATCACAGCAGATGCAAGCTGTGTCATGTATCACGGCAGATGCAAGCTGTGTCATGTATCACGACAGATGCAAGCTGTGTCATGTATCACAGCAGATACAAGCTGTGTCATGTATCACAGCAGATACAAGCTGTGTCATGTATCACATCAGATACAAGCTGTGCCATGTATCACAGCGAATACAAACTGCGTCATGTATCACAGCAGATACAAGCTGCGTCATATATCACAGGAGATACAAGCTGCGTCATGTATCACAGGAGATACAAGCTGTCATGCATCACAGCAGATACAAGCTGTGTCATGTATGACAAAATATACAAGCTGTGTCATGTATCACAGCAGATACAAGCTGTCATGTATCACAGCGAATACAAGCTGCGTCATGTATCACAGGAGATACAAGCTGCGTCATGTATCACAGGAGATACAAGCTGTGTCATGTATCACAGCAGATACAAGCTGTGCCATGTATCACAGCAGTATGCATACAGCAGACGTGTATGGTTTTCTGCCGCACCGTCACGTAATACCTAACCTAACTTGTGGCCCCCCGTTGACATACACATGAATATCGTAGAAATATTGACCCCCTATATCTGTAGAGTTACCGTCACAATCCAAGTACCCTTTAATCATGTCTATAAATCCTTTCTTATCGAACGATGTCGGATTAGCATGCACAAATCATCACGTGATCTCCATATGTATAAAAAGATATCGACCTTTCCATTTATCTTCCATAACACAACAACAGCAGTGGTACAGTAGTACCTGGGCCCAGCGCTCCGTGTGTTGGGGGGAGGCGTGAGTGTCGCTGTGGCCAGCTGGGTATAAAACCCACTAGGCTGCCAGGGTTACACTCGTTACTGAGGCAGAGGTGAACACTTTGCACGCACCTGCTTAACAGGTCCGCGAATGCCGCCATGCATGGATATAGACACACAGCCAATCGTACAGACACACTGACGAATTCCAGTGACCATACCTCGAGATGTCAGGGTAAAGGGATCGTTATCAGGATCAAAACTGTTGATTTCGTCTCAAGTGTATGTGCAATTTGCCTCGATCTCACTTGACGTCGAACAGTTTGACTTCTAAGGTTAAGATCTTTACATGCCTCTGGAACTGTGCATCAGAGCGAAGGATCACTTGCCTGGGCCAACGCTCCATCTCCAGTATCCAAATGCACATGTTCCTCTTCCTCTTTCTGTTGGAATTCAGCCATCTGCCGAGCCAACGGTGAGAGGAATCCAGTTTCCGAAAGCAGGGTCCGAGTACGTGAATTCAAAGGTGTTATGGGCTTCACTACACACTGTTTTAAAGATTTATTGGACAGTGCTTTGAATAATTTTGGACGAGGTTCGAAGCGTTATGGGGCAGAGGCTCGAGACTTCAAGGGACAGTTGTTCAATTGCTCTCTGGACAGTGTTTCGAGCCTTCACGGGTCTGTGGTTTAAGGTTTCAGAAAGCTATGGTTCGAATCTTCTCAAATCATGGGTTCGAAGCTTCACGGGGTAGTGGCAAGAATGTCCACGGGACAGGAGTTCCACGCTTCATGGGGTAGTGGTCAGAGGGATGAATGGACATTAGTTGTTACCCTGTGGCCCGACCTGTGCTTTATTGCAAACAAGGTCCAAGTTTTGACATCCATCTAGTTTGGTCAGTATCATCAGGCGACTGTACGGAGCGCTTGAGAAACGAAGTGAAACAATACAGTTTCATTATCATTTGAGCAACTCTGTTGTTCTTCAGATGGAACGAGTGGGATCCCGGGTGTCTCAGGCGATCGATTCATTTCATCAACCGAGAGGTGAGGTCGTGGTTGCACTCGTCCCATCCGTACGCCAGAGTTCTGGCGACCCACCTGAGCGACAGAGCTTCACGTAGGCCATCCTTGCTGTCCTTAAGGGCAACTAACATGTGATCAAGATGAAGGGAAAAAACTGTAAGAAAACATGTGTTATATTAAGAGCTTTAACCTACAAGACCAACTGTATGGCTGTCCACATCAAAACGTCTCCAGAATCGATGTCTGAGTCGCATGCATCAGGAATTATGGCCCACTTCAAGACATCGCCGTCCACTGGAAGATATCTGTATTTATTCTATTTGTATAACAATATATTCTCGCGTTATGTCATAATAACTGTGTGTGTGTGTGTGTGTGTGTGTGTGTATAGTAATAAACATCAGATCATGGATCAAGGTCATCTACTTATATCTGAACGAACAACTCCGTCTGCCTCTAAAAAGGATTATGTTTCCTCCAGTCATGACGGCGGAGAGGAATCATTGATCATGACACAAGGATGTTCGTTTCCAGTTGCCACTGTATTTTACTCGTTCACGAGAGCAGCGAAACACACCACAGTCGGCAACGAGAGTGAAGGAACTGTTTTCCTGGCCGGGTGTGAGGAGTCCAGATCCCCTGATGGTGGAGACCGCAGCTACCGAAGGATTCAAATCCAGAAGAACCACCAGGATTGTTCTAACCTAACCTAACCCAGAGTTACGTTAATTACGTGTTGTCTCCTGAGGTAACTTGACATGTCCCTGACGACGTTATGGTCGGGTGGGCATGATTCACTGCAGGTCGTACCGTCACAGTCCCAGCTGAAGCAGTCTGCTCCTGTGACCTCCAGTGGTGCTGTATGCAGGTGTCGTGGCTCCACCGACAGGTTGCAGGGAGAGTCTGCCCTGCCTGGGGTGGGGAGGTCCACCCACTGCACTGACGCACCACGGTAAATGGTTAGCCTGGGAGGCCTGGTATCAGAAGGCCGCCCGTCGCATAAAGGTTTTACAAGTCCCTGGTATGTGTGTGTGTGTATGTCATTAGATGTAATGGCTGTCGACTGGTGAATGATCATGAGACCCGAGATCGTAACGTTGAACACACCGTGAACTGCTCCAAGCTCTCAGCTTGCGTGATGACGCCTCTGGTCAGGTGATTATATACCAGACTGTCTTAAATGTTTCACTTATTTTCTAATCTCTAATTTTTCATGTCTCAGGGTTTCATGGAATAATTGCTTC
>JAUTXX010083094.1:0-16936 GCA_032273605.1 Panulirus laevicauda
AGCTTCGTTTCACTCAGAGCCAAAACATCCAGGTTCCTTTCCTCAAACATACTACCTATCTCTCCTTTTTTCTCATCCTGGTTACATCCACACACATTTAGACACCCCAATCTGAGCCTTCGAGGAGGATGAGCACTCCCCGCATTACTCCTTCTTCTGTTTCCCCTTTAAGAAAGTTAAATCACAAGGAGGGGTGGGTTTCCAGCCCCCGACGCACAAGGAATGCTTGGGAAGTATTCGTTTTCCCCTATCCCCAGGGATAACAATTTACATTGCGAAAAACTTTGTCTGCTTCCCTGTGTATTTTCATAGGCGATGTCACACTTATAATTTAATACTTTGTCATCTCTCCTCTGGCCTGTATACTATCTGCAGATGTCTGGGCATGGAACTGGCAAAGTTCCTGAAGTATTGTAGGTCCATAGGGTCTTGATCTCCAGAATGAGGTATGGTACCGATGAGGTATTGCAAGAAGCACCCACCTGATAGTGCATTCTGAGTGTTCATTGTTCCTAGAGATCTCACATGTATCCACATTTTCTTGCATCCAGGTAAAAATTTGGGTTTTCTTCTCCTTAGGAAGGTAAAAGCCAACCACCTTGAAGCAGAGATGGAAAAAATTCAGTTCCCACTGGTGATATTCTCAAAGTTAGGTAGCAACATAGAAGAGTAAAGAAAGAACATCCTTCCCCCAAGATAGCTTGAGGCAGAGTACTGATGCTCACACTGTTAGAAACAGTCATCTCAGCAACCAGATGTATAATAATTTCATCCTGAGAACATCATATGCTTGTACCCACAATAAACCTTAGCTGTGTATCACCTTTGAAAAAATATGGGGGAAGACAATGTTTTCTGTGGACACTTGATGTATAAACATTAGAAAACTAGAAAGTATCTTTCAGCTAAACTTTGTAAAAGCTTTTGTAGATATACTGTAATTTGAAATTAATTTAGTGAAATTTTAATTTAAGAATTACACAAAAAAGCTTTTATTTTTCTTTACAAAGGTGGCTTAGATGATGATGTACAGCTTTTTGTTAGAAGTTTGTGTTTCCTTCTATAAAAGGCCAAAGAGGAAAAGTACAGGAAATATTGAAATTATTTCTTTTTGATAAGAAATTTTAGTGTTTTATTATTTTGGTCTGGGAAATGTACTGGAGAGAAATGACAAAATTTCATTCAACATGTTGACAGACACCTTCATCTATGATATATTTTCAGTAAATAAAGTTATGTCAAGTTAAAGGTCTGTATCTTGATTACTTAAGGGGAAGGGTATTTGGACTTATCATCATATGCTTTGGTGTGAATGGATTTAATGATTATAATATTTTTTTGTTGGATGATATAGAATAGCTTGATGAGGTCATACTGAAAATTGATAGGTAGCTAGTGCAGTTTATTTCATCGTGACTTAATGCTTCCAAAAATTATTAATCCCTGTGCCTCTTGACATGTCCTATGCAGTTTTAAACAAAGTTTTCTTGGATTTCAGTTTGGTTAGTGGTTGGTGACCTGTCTGAAATCTACGTAGAGGGGCTTCTCAGCTATCTGTCAGAGGCCCTAGAAACCACTCCCCATCTTGGTCTCTATGCAAAGTGGGCTAGAGCACTGGTTACACAACTCTTAATGCTCTCCAGAGGTCGCTGTCTTTATATCATAATAATCTCAGTAAAGTGTAGGTATCTCTACTTTTTTTCTGTAAGTGAAAAACATTAAAGCATGCTGTAAGAAATTCATAAGATTTCATCAAAACTGATTACCAGGTAAGATAAACTGCACCTGTCACTGTTGAATTTCTGAAAGATATACGCAGTAGTCATTGGAAGTATGTTTGGAATTAGGATAGACAAATAAAAATATGAAAGCAGCAGAAGAATATTTGATGTAAGTGATGGTAAGGGAAATGCAGGATGAAAAGCCTTTGGATGAAGTGGTCATGTAAAACATATGGCAAATGATAGGTTGGTTAGGAGGTACACAGTAATACATTTGAAGATTAGCCATAATGAGAAGAGATGATGTGAAAAAGAGATGGGTAGATGCAGTGAAATAATTGATTAGGATGAGATCTTTCGGATGATGATGTCAAAGAAATGATTTTGGGTCAGATGCAATAGAAACATTTTGAATTAAGAGATGGTGTGAATGAAGATTATTCCATTTGATGATCTGAAGTTAGTGTAGAGGTTTGTGTTTCAGTATACCAGCACACTGAGCATGAGTTAAGGATATGTATAAGTGATATGAGAGGTAGTATGTACATGTTCCATCTCATAGAATTGTTCACAGCATTTGTAGTGATGGGTAGTTTGATAGATTTCCTTCTCAAAGAATTTCCAGTAAACCTACATCTAAAATTGTATGCTTTAGCTTTCCTTGTTTGAAGACCTGTTTGCTTTTGAGTGCAAGAGAAAGTAAATCTTTATTTGCATCTCTATAAACAGATGTAGCCACAATGAATACATGCTCAGCTACCTACTAGCTCAAGCGTCTCTGAGGAAGAAACGGAGAATTGAAGATTCACAGGATGAAGAAATCGTTGCCAAAGTTTCTCATTTGTCTTCAGATGGTGAGGATGATCTGCTAGAGGAGATGTTTAATGAAGAAGAAACTGAACCTTAAGTATTATTAATAAAGGAAAAAGAAAAAGAAAAAAGATTTTTCTTATACCTTTGTGTCTTGCACCATATTTAGGTAACATCAAGTACAAACAAACTTTGTGTCTTGCACCATATTTAGGTAACATCAAGTACAAACAAACAATGAGTGTATTAGCACAAATCCACACTCTAGCTACTATGTATAATGCACTGAAACCAAAGCCTACCATGAACAATCTTTTCCATGGTTTACTTTGAGCATTTCAGATGCCCTCATTCAGTCCATTGGCACTGTCTCCCTTATATATCGCATCAATCCAGTTCACTCTATCACTTGTTTCCTCTTACCCTCCTGAAAGCTTAGGCTATGATTCCATAGCTTTACTCACTCCAGCCTGGCATCTCTTTGTTAGTCTTCCTTTCCCCATTCCTTCTTCCTCTTCTGACTTATTGATCCTTTTAGTCAGTCTTTACTAATTTCCTCCATGTATCTGAACCATTCTGGCACCTGGTCAGCTCTCTCAGTTATACTGTATTTACTACCACACTTTTCTCGTACACTGTTATTTCTTACACAATCAACCTGCCTTACATCACTTTTCATTCCTAAAGTGTTTACCCTTTTCCTGTCTTTTTCATTATCCTTACAACACTATGAGGACTTGAATGCCCCTGCCAACTATATCTCACTTTAGATTCCATGTTCCATCTTCTGCTATATTCACTCCCAGGTACCTAAATCATTCCACTTTAGGCCATTCCCATTCAGATGTATATTACCTATCCTTTTCTATTCCTCTCATACACCCCATTTCCTTACTTTTGTCACATTTACTCTCAACTCTCTCCTTCCATAATCTCTCTAAATCTGGCACCAGCTTTTGGAATATATTTTTGGAGTATGCCACAAAAGCTGTATCATCTGCAGACAACAGCTGATTCACCCCACTATACCAGAGAACTGCTCCTCACTCCAAGATGTTTGCATTTGTGTTTCTTACCACCCCTTCCATAATCAGATTTAATAACAAAGTGACATCACACAACCTTCATTCAGATCCTCCTTCACTGGGGAACTCCTCCATTCCTACTTAAACACATACCTTACTCCTCATAAAAAGTTCCCATATTATTTAATAACTTATCGTTCAGCCCAAATATTTGAAGCACCTTTCACATGGCAAGTCTGTAGGCCCTATCATATGCTTTCTCCTAAAACATGAATTTCATGTGCTGTTCATCTTCTGTAAGAATTTCTTTCAAATTCTTCAAAGGAGTCGCTGACTCATGTATCTTCAACTGTTTTTCCCCTGTCAGTTGTTCCGTGCATGCCACCACTATTTCAGTCACCACTCTCTTATTCACCCAATGGCAACAACATATTTATACATTTGTAATATAAGTATTCTCTCTTTTTCCCCTTGCTTTTATATTTGGGCACTATATGTACATTCAAACAGTCCTCAGGCTATGCAAATTTTAAGTCTTACTGAGGTAATAACTCAACAGCAAGGTCACCCATTTTCTACAGAAGCTTGGCTGCATTTTCATTGACTTATGAATTGGTCACACTTACCTTCTGCAAGGTTTTCACTTTCTCCTATTTTTTGCCATACCAATTACATGCAAACCATTTGATCCCAAATATACCCATATCTTTTCCCTTGTCACATAACACAGTAAACAGTCCTCAAAGTATTCACTTCATTGTCTTTTCACATCTTTGACTTTACCCATCTCCTTCCCTTGTAATTTCTCTTATTCTTCTTAATGCTATTCACTTCCTTCTAGAACATTTTCTTATTCTCTCTGAAGTTCATCAGTACTCTCTCACCCATGATATATATCTCTTAATCGCCCTCACTTTCAACTCTTGTACCTACCCATGATATATATCTCTTAATCGCCCTCACTTTCAACTCTTGTACCTGTCTCTTAACCTCCTGTCACTTGCTTAGGACTCCTCTCAATCACTCTCACTCCTCTACAGGTACTGTCAATACACCCTTCTTTTCTCTTTCACTAGCAGTTCAACTTCCTCATCCCAACACAAAACCCTTTCTCATATGTCCACATTCCACCATCTACTTGCCACTCACTTCACCTGTGCATGTAAGCAATGTTTCTCAAAATATTTTCCACTCTTGTTCCACTTCCTATCTTTCATTTGGTACACTATTTTAATTCATCATGTATTTTATAATGATCCCCAAAAAGAGATTTACAATTCTTGACCCACTAACAAAAACATGGCTTGCAAGTAGAAACATGTTTTTCAGTTCTTCTAAGAGGCATAGTTTCTTTTGTTTTCAATGAAGTAAGTTTATCCTCTTCAGTATGTGATATTGATATTTTATGGTATCAGAATTTCTGTAGGTATGTGAAAACCTGATGTTCCTTACAAGATAACCTTTAGCAGTTAGAATGAAATTATTATACATCTGGATGCTGAGACGACTGTTTAATTGTGTGAGCACCAGTAATCTGCCTCAAGCTATCTTGAGGGAAGGATGTTCTTTCTTTACTCTTACAGGTTGCTACTTAATTTTAATGATTATCACTAGTGGGAACTGAATTTCTTCCACCTGTGCTTCAAGGTGGTTCGCTTTTACCTTCCTAAGAAGGAGAAAGCACAAATTCTTACCTGGATGCAAGAAAATGTGGATACATGTGAGATTTCTAGGAACACTCAACACTCAGAATGCACTATCAGGTGGCTGCTTCTTGCAACACCTTATCAGTGCCATGCCTCATTCAGGAGATCAAGACCCTATGAAGCCAAAACATGGACCTACAATACTTCAGGAACTTTGCCAGTTCCATTCCCAGACATCTGCAAATGGAATACAGGCCAAAGGAGAGATGAGAAAGTACTAGAATATAAGTGTGACATTGCCTTTGAAAATATATGGGGAAGCAGACTACGTTCTTTGCACTGTAAATTGTTAATCTATACAGTGATTATATAGATAGTGCATACTTCAGACTTTTGTTATCTATTCTTTTTCTTCTCCAATTGTTTTTTCTCCTCTTACATCATCTGGCGACATCAGCTCACACAAGGCTGGAAAATGTCTGTGCAGTCGCCCAACGCTAGATGGAAGTTCCTTGTAGTGCAACCTGAGTGCAACAGTAGTTGCAAATGTGATGAAGTTTGTAGACTTAGGAGGAAGAGCCTAAATTATTATCAGCACTAAATATCAGAGTCTATCTATGTATATCTCTGATGCCCATTCCCTTTGGGAATTCCCTCAAGGGGGTGGCCACAGCAAAAGTCTCCATCATCAGTGAACTCCAGTGCCACTTCCTAGCCTTTATTCCTCACCCTTAACAGGCTAGTGGCAAAGGGCAACTCTAGCACAGTGTTTTCAGAGGCTCCCACCTAATGTTCCTACCAACCACTTCTACCTAATGTGTGTACCAAATGTTTCAGCCAAGTGTTCCAACCTACTACTTGTATCTAATGTTCCAACCTTACTACCTCTACCTAATGCTCCCACCTAATATTCCAACCAACTACTACTAACTAATGTTTCTACATATGTAGAAACATTAGGTAGTAGTAGTTGTTTAGAATACCTGTCTAATGTTCCTACCTACATCTATCCATTGCTCTTACCACTTTGCCAAAAGGCAGACTGCCAGCAGTCCATGTGTGGGTGAGGAAGAGAGAAAAGAGGTCTGCATTAATAGATATACTTGATTCATTAAAGACTGTACTTAGATTACCTGTATTGCATGGTTTGTTGAAAGGCATATCTTTTCTGGTATACCATCCACAATAACAAATTTCACTTGTGTACACAGGGTATTCATAAAATGCAATATCTGTAAAGTGAAGCAAGTATTGCTGAGCATATTTAGGTTACTGTTCAATTTATGAAAAGATAGTTGTCATCACTGTATCCACTTTTCAAAAAACTTGAGTCAACTTTGCATTAATGTCTTGAATTCTTTCAAACAAACATTACTTTTACTCGATCATTGTCTTTTCTGTTTGGAAATTTTAACACTTTGCTATGAAAGAATTTTCTTGGAAAATCATGTCACAGGTTACAGATGAGTACTTTATCTTACTATTTTCTGTACCCCCATCCACTGCTATTTTATTAAACTCCTGTTCATTGAGGTTAGTAACTGGTTTCTTATATTTTGCAGATCACTGATCCATTCTTTTGAAATCTTGTAATGCTGCTAGAATTCTTGGTTTGAGGTGTATTTAAAAGGGTTCTTCTTTCTCTTGATAATTCTCCATGGGTGTAATGCATTCAGTTGTTTCTTCTCCATAATCTTCTCCAGATGATGTATGTATGTACACAATGCTCATAGTCAGCATTGAAACAAAGACAATTTCAATTATCACAAAGCTACTTACATTAAGGGGAAAGAAATAGTATACCCAGAAAACTCTTCCACTTAACTAAGAACACCACTGGTTTTCTTACATAAGATCATGTACAAAAGGTTTGCTGTATCTCAATTTTAGGCTGGGATATTTCTCTAAGAGTAATTGTTTTTTGTCTGATTTTATCTCCTGCATTTTTTTCCCCATACAGTAAAATGAGTCATCTCCACAAATTTAGGAAAAATTCTTCAAGTAATAAGATGGCCACCCTATACTACACTTTTAGCTAATACTTGTATACTATTTTCTCAGGATTCTAATAATCACAACAGTAAAAAAGAGATAATTGAATAAGTAAACATATTTTTCTTTAGCTTACTATTATAAAATCAGGGAGCTAGCTAAAGTTATATAATGTTATTATGGTGTATGTACCCCTCAATTTCCATCAGTTTCATATTTAGTGTGTGTTTTCCATTGGTCCCCCCCAATCCATATATAGTTATTTGCCAGACTAATTATTACATGTAGAGTATAAGAAATTACAATGGGAAAACCATTTTTCATCCAAAACGAATTACCCCAGTATTTCTGCAATACACACCTTATGAACTTTTGCTGTACATAATAAATAACTAGGAATGTGTCCACTAATAAAGCATACTTATATGTTGAGTTACTTTATTTTTGGCTAATGAAATGCAATTTCTTCTATTTAGTTCCTGAAAATTCTAGGAACAGTTCTGAAGGCCTTAGCAACTGATGATGTTCCTTGAACTCATGATATGTCATTGATAATTTGTCCCGATCTGCTTTACTCTTACACTGAACAAAAACTGTGGTATAGAATTTCTTTTTTCTTTCACACTTGCTCACCATTTCCCATGTTAGCAAGGTAGTGCAAGGTACATACAAAAAAGTTACATTTGCTTACATTCACTATAATGGCAACACATTGACCCTGTATACCATATCATTCCAATTCACTCTATCCCATGCACACCTTTTACCTTTGTGTATACCCTGGCCCTGATCACTCATGATCTTTTGCATTCCATCCTTCCATCTTGAATCAGGTCTCCTCTTGTTCCCTCCATTTGTGACCTACATATCCTCTTTGTTAATCTTTCCTCACTCATTCACCCAAGGTCTAAACCATTTCAGCACACCCTCTTCAACTCTCAATCACACTCTTTTTATAACCACACCTCTCTCTTACCCTATTATTACTTACTCGATCAACTACCTCACAATACAAATTGTCCTCTGACTTTTCATTTCCAACACATCCAACCTCCTCCACACAACATTAGCTATGCCCATGCTTTACATCCATATAATATTGTTGGAACTACTATACCATCAAACATATCCATTTCTGTTCTCATGTGATGATCTCTCTCCTAATTCTTTAGTGCTCCCAGAACATTTGCCCTCTCACCCACTATATGATTCACTTCTGCTTACATGGTTCCATTTGCTGCCATGTCCACTTGTCCACTCTCAGATATCTAAAACACTTCACTTTTTCCACTTTTTCTCCATTCAAATTCACGTCCCAGCTAACCTGTCCCTCAACCTGCTAAATGTAATAAAATTGATTTAATTTACATTTACTTTCATTTTCCTCCTTTCATAAACTCTTCCAACCTCAGTGACTCATTTTCCAGGCCCTTTCATCCCCTACTGACTGCATACTTGCCCCTCTCTCCAAGATTTATGCATTTACCTTCCTAACAACCCCATTCATAAAAGGAATTAAACAGCCATAGTGACATCACACCCATGTCGCAGACCAACCTTCACTTGGAAGCACTTTCCTCACTTCCTACTTGTACACATGTCTTACTCCCTTGATAAAAATCTTCCCACCATTTTTAGTAGCTCTCCTCCCCCTTTATGTTTTCTTAAACCTTCCACAAGGTATCTCTATCAATCGTATGTTTCCTCCAGATCCATAAATGCCAAATACAAATCCACTATACATGCATTCCATCAATGCTCAGGCACTTCATGATCATTAAGCAAAGTGAAAATAAAATATACCCTATCAACAACAAAATCACCCCCTTTCTCATGAATTTCAACTGCAATACTAACCACTCCAGCTGCCTTGCCACATTTCGTCCTTGGTAAAGCTTTGACATCCCCTTCCCTCTTCACCAAACCACTCTCTATGACTCCTCTCTCTTTGCATACCACCCAACCCAAACACCCTACATCTGCCACCTTATCATCAAACACATTTAACAGTCCTTTAAAGTACTCTTATCACTGCTTACTTTCCCTGTTTGCCCCCTTCACTGATGTTCCCATTTGTTCTCTTGTTTTTTTAACATTATTAATCTCCTCCCAAAACATCATCTTATTTTCCCCAAAAGTTTACTGTTACTTGCCTTCCTCTTCATCTTTTGCTGCTTTCTCATATACATCTCCCAGTCATGTGCGATTCTTCTTGGTAAGTACCAGCCAAATACTCTTTCACTGGCAACTTTAACTCGCCACTCACTGCCTTTTCTAAACAGCCCATTTCTCTCACCTTTCGCATACCACATGCATCTCCCTCACATGCCAGCACTTCCACCCTAAATTCTTCCTATTCCTCATCCACTTCCCTTGCTTCATTTACTCTCACCTTTTGCTATTCTGCTGTCAGTCTGCCCTGGTATTTCTTCACACGTCTCTTTTCCGGCACAACTTCACAAGCTGTCCACCATTTCCCTTCACTTTAGTGAGTATTCCATGCCTCCAGTTATAACCTGAACTGCTGCATTACTCACCTTCACATTTACATTACCCATCAAAACTGCTAACACTCTTTGACACACTTGCAACTCTGGCTTTAGCAGCAGTGCAACTCCTTCCTTAGCTCTTGTCCTCTCACCAACCCTTGACTGCTTGTAAAACATTTCCTAACCATTTTCCCCCTTTACCCATGAGCTTCGTTTCACTCGAGCCAGAACATCCAGGTTTCTTGTCTAAAATATCATATCCATCTCTCCTTTCTTCTCATCTTGGTTGTATCCACACATTTAGACACCCCAGCCTGACTCTTCGAGGAAGAGCACTGTCCGCTTTTTGGCTCCCTTTTTTAGAAACTGAAATACAAGAAGGGGAGGGTTTCCAGCCCGCAATAGTCACCCAAGACATGCAGGGAACATGGAGTTATTCTTTCTCCTCTGCCTTGCCCCTACCATCGGTTAAAAAATGTTGATCAACAGACGTCTTGCAGGGACGCAGAAGGCTGTTCAACTGTCTACCTTATTTATTCATTCAACTGAAAATAAAGTATTGTACAAAAGAGGTAAATCACATTTAATTGGCATTGTGTTGATAATTGAGGATATACCTAGCGTATTTGGTAGAGCTACTTCAGAAATGATATACTTTTTGTTTACTGTTCGGTGGGCTTTGGGTTGGTTGTGGCCCCTTACGAAAAGTTTCCAAGGTTCCAGCAAGTGATGGAATTATATTCTAGAGTACGAGTATGCCATGGCATCTGTTATACGAAAGAACCAAGAATATGGCGTATGTTCCTGGAGGCCTGTCATTGTAAGTGAACGTCATTAGATAGGTCACTGAAATCCACCTTATATAAGTTTCTTTCTAGACCAAATATTTCCCCTAAATGAAAAATCTTACCCAAACTCATGGCAGGTAGCACCTTGCTGATCCAAGAAAGATGTAAGGTACTGTAAAACTAAGTAAAACACAATCAAAATTAAAAGAACCTGCGAAACATTTAACTACCACAGGCGGAACTGGCACCCCACAGCTGACGAATTCTGTGGGGATAAACACGTCAAGTGGGAGTCACTGGTGGGACCCCCGGAGGGTGTTGATGCCACCACTGCACATAAGATTAGGCCTTATGAAGCAATTTGTCACAGCTCCAGATAAGGAGTTGCAGCCTTCAAGTACATTCAAGACTTTGCCTAAGCTGTTTGAGACAAAGGTCGAAGCCGGTGTCTTTGCCGGACCACAGATAAAGAAGATCCTTGAGTGCAAGGAATTCCCAAAGAAGCTCACTAGGAAGGAGAAAGCAGCTTGGTACAGCTTTGTCGCAGTGATTCGGGGCTTCTTGGGCGATCACTAGGCCGAAAACTATGTGGAGCTGGTTGAAACTATAGTGAAGATCTACAGCAAAATGGGCTGCAGGATGTCCCGCAAAGCCCATATCCTTGACGCTCACCTTTATTTATAAATTCAAGAACATGGGAGCGTAGTCGGAGGATCAAGGTAAGCGCTTCCACCAGGATATACTGGAGTTTGAATGTCGCTACCAAGGAACATATAAACGATAACATGTTGGGAGATTATATTTCGGGTCTGATTCGTGAAAGTGATTTACAGTACAGTCGTAAATCTCGTAAAACAACTCACTTCTAAATCCAAATGGAAATAGGTAGATTTCAAAATATCACTGCCCTGGTCACAAAAGTAAAGTTTGTAAAGAATATTAGCATTTTTCTCTACTTTTTACGCAGAAGCAATTAGGAAATATCACTATCCAGGAACAAAAAATTGTTACACAGTGAAGTACATAGTTTTTTTTTTTATCGTGCTTTCTGCTTTGATTATCCATAATATATTGGACTCATCAAAATAAACACCAAATTTGTGTTGACAAGATAAGTAAAGGTCCAACCTCTACAAAAAAAAGCTTCATCCACTAACCTTAAAACAAAAACAAAAGTATTACAGGTGTCCCTGACAAATAATTGTTTTCTACACAGAAAATTTTTTCCATTTTCACCGATTGACAATTCACGATGTTGCTCGGATCGAGAAGAAACTGCGAACGTGCATGGCCCTCTTCCTTCGTCTCTTCCTTGTATATCAGCCGATTAATCTAAGAGTACGAACAAAACAGAAGCGATCAGGCAAAATTGAGCGAGCGAAAGAGAACAAATCAAGGTGCTTCAATTAATGTGGACACAACAAAAGCAGCGAGGTGAAATTGATCGAGCGGGCAACCGAGCGACGAGGAGTGCAGGCGAATTTACTGGCGACGGGCTCTCACAGTCCCTGGTAGTAGAACATTATATAATATTCATTTTGTTTATTTGATGTGAAAAGTTTAGATTTTCTCATATTTCTATAATCATGAGGATTAATGTTCCTAAGGTCTGTTAGTGATTCATAATCCTTTTCTTTTTTTGGTTCTTAAACGACTAAT
This sequence comes from Panulirus laevicauda, assembly GCA_032273605.1. NCBI lineage: Eukaryota > Metazoa > Arthropoda > Malacostraca > Decapoda > Palinuridae > Panulirus > Panulirus laevicauda. The sequence goes on from JAUTXX010083094.1 coordinate 12,131, forward strand.
TCAGTTCTGATATAGTATCATAATGATTAGGCCTACCCGTCCCTTCATCTCGACCACCACCTACGCCTAACGGTGAATTTACTCAAATAAGATTTTATATATCAAAAGATATGCTCGCTTATCTCAGTGTCACAGTGAGTCGTTCCTCAGCACTTATAGGTGTTCTGTGATTTGTTGTTTGTTTGCTGATAGAATTCTGAACTGATTGCAGTAGTTCGTCGAACGTCGATGGGTTCACACGGAAGTATTCTCTGAACCTTTCTTCATCTTGTCTTAGTTGTGGCATCAGGTGATGATATTCTCCATATTAGTATCGGGGTTTGTTTATGGCATGAACCATACACGTTTTCTCCTTGATCTACGAATGCGGTAGCTATTTTCAGACAAGAGCGACAACCGTAGTACCCTTGACGTAACGACGACTGTAATGCTACTGTTGGTAACTTGCTTGCTGAGGACGGCAAGATTGCGGCATCGTCTGCTTTCGGTATGGCCGCCTGCCGATAAGTTCACTTGCTCGCTCGCTTTTGGTGTGTTCGTACCCGAAATCTTCTACCTCATGTGATCATTACAAGGAAGTGCACTTAGACCTTATCGTGCTTCATTTTCCTCGTGGTTATCAGCAAATACTCTTGAATTGTAGAAATGTGCTTAAGTCATGCTCTCTTACTTTATCTTTCTAAGAAAAAGGTTTTATTGATGTGTAAAAGTTTTGGAAGGGGATCAGCTCTGCTTCTGCCTGAATATTCGTCTCCTTTTTGTTTGCAGTATCTCTATTTTCAATTCGTATCTTGTTATACTTAGACCATGCTATAATCGGCAAAATACTACCTCATATACCTACTGTGTAGTTTTTCTTATTCTTATAACCTTGAACAATAAGGTTATTAAAGTTTATATTTCCTTGCGTCGATGGGTACGTGTTCATCCTTCCTTCCTACCTTACTAATGTCTGGTCATCATCCCTGAAAGATTTTGGGGAGTCATATGTAGTTGCCCTTGACATATCTAAGGCCTTTGACAGAGTGTCGGATCGGGGTCTCATCTCTAGGCTCCCGTCCGTCTTTTGGCTTCCCTCTCTCACTTTGCTCCTTCATATCTGGCTTTCTCTCTGACCGATCTATCTCTGTGGTTGTTGATGGATCAGCCTCCCAACTTTACTACATCAACAGCGGTGTCCCTCAAGGTTCTGTCCTGTCCCCTACACTTTTTCTCCTTTTCATCAACGATTTCCACACCTCCACAAATAACCAAATGCATTCATACGCTGACTAATAAACTCTTCACTCCTCCACATCCTTCAGTTCTGCCCCTTCTTTCACTCGATCTGCATCTCGCCTCGAAACAACTTCCTCAATAAACTCAGACTTGGATAGGCCATCTCAGTGGGGTAGACGAAATCTGGTTCAGTCTAATGCCTCCAAGACCCAATTTCTACCCATCTCTCTATTGAAAACTCACAACACATGTTTCTCATTTGACGGTTCTTTAATTCCACCTCTTGAATTAATGAACATACTTGGCATTACTGTAACTTCTACTGTATCTTGGAAACCCCATATTATGAAAATAGGTAAGTCTGCCTCTATGAAACTGAGAGTCCTGTTTCGATGTCGAATTTTCTTTTCTTCTGCACAGTTGCTCCGTTTATACATGGGATTGATTCGTCCTTGGATGGAGTACTGCTCTCACATCTGGGGTGGTTCTAGCTCTGTAGCGTTACTTGACATAATTGAGTCGAGAGCGGTCAGACTTATAAACTGTCCCAGGCTAACTTCAAAACTTGGCCCACTTTCCCTTCACCGCAATGTTGGTTCTCTTTCCCTCTTCTATAGGTATCACTTTGGTTTTTACTCCCGAGATCTGGCTGCTTTTGTGCCCCCACCACTAGCTAGACCACACTATACTTGGCAAACTGCTGTGTCACTTGATTACTATGTGGCCGTCAGCAACTAAAGGGTGGGCCGTTTTGATAACTGCCTCTTTCCCTACACTTCGAAGCTTTGGAATTCTACCTGCTGAGTCATGTCTTACCAATAACTATGACCTGGCACATTTCAAAAGAGAAGTTTTTCACTTCCTCCAAAATTCAAAAATTCTTTTCCTTGCCTCTTCTTTTTTCCTTTTCATAATCCTTTCTCCATTTCAATTATGGCCCGAACCTGATGTGGACTTCTGCCCGTGACTGGCGCTTACAAATTAAAGAGAAATATTACACTGCTCTGCCACATGAAGATATTCATATACCTTCCTGTGGGGCACCGTGCTTTGGGGACATGCGTGTCACCCCAAACATCTGCCAGGTAATGGTCTGAGCTGCGCTGCCTGATTCACTTGCTATATTACCGCAGGTGGCTCAGGGTGAGACATGATCTGATAAGACTCTCTTGAAGTGAGCCATCATCGGGTTGTAAATGTAACGACCTCTTAGCACAAGCTCAGCAGACGCGACGAAGTGCCAGCCGCCTCCCCAGATGGTTCGAACGCTCAGGGTCGGGATCACCCGCTCCAGCTGATCCTCTTCTTAAGGTCAGGGTCGTCCCACGCGTCTGGTAAGGGCCGTCCCACGCGTCTGGCACCAAGCTCACAAAGCCCACGACACAGGCTGGACGACGTGAAGAGAGGAGGGGAGACGAGCGAAACTGAACACCTCAACTTGGGGGATGTGACGACTTGAGGCGCATAAAAATCCTCCCGTACCATCTACGGCCAATAGTGAGGCGTGTGTTCCCCATGGGCACCGAGGGTACACGGCCTCTGCCATGGGTCAGTGTCACTCCGCGTCGTTGGTGGATCACACGATGATTGAAGTATACCAGTGGCAACTCGCGAGTGAGCATCTCCTTCAGCGGCGGATATGATGTTGCCATGTTTTACTATAATGAACTTGTGGCTTAAAGCAGTTAATCAACTTTGTTGTATGAAGTTGGTAGTTCTGTGATGTACCACTTTGGAATATATCCTTACTGTCTGTTATGTATATTTCTCCTTTGTGACCTTTAATCCGGCAACACTGGATCCTGAATGATATACATTTTTTAAGAAATACAATGTAATGAATCACTTGCGTGTTTGTAGGCATCTGTGAACCACCAGCGAGTGTACTGGTTGACCTACAAGCCAAAAATGATTGTATGTTTACTTAAATGGAGGAAAGAATGGAGACTGCTGGACTTGACGTCTGCAGATGAATAAGAACGCTCATCCCTGGTGCATACGTCCACAAATACAACTTAGGGATCATCACTTTAATGATTCTCATCATGGTCTGCGACGACGTTGTTCAAAACAATTCGACCTAAGTTTCTTTTTTACGATTTAATTAACAAATATGATGAAAATAAAGCACTTCATGTTATCTATAAAGATTTGAAAGCATTAAGAATAATCTCGCATGAAAGATTACGAGGAAAAGTTAATTCAAATGGTACAGTTGAAGCAGTAATTAGTTGGTTTGAAAATTGGCTGACTGACCGTATACAAAGGACAGTTATTATAATTGTAAAACAGCCTCAAAATACTTACACATAAAATGTGCCACAGGGATCAGTTTGGGAAAAGGCTCCCTCTCTTTAAAACATATGTCAATGACACTCATAACAAGTCGAACCCTAAACTAAGTTTGCAGTCGATAGTAAACTAGATAATTAGAAACTGAACGCCCACTGCTACATAATGACCTAAGCAAACCGATGGACTGGACTCACGAGTGGCAACTGAATTTCTAATATCGACGAGTGAGAAGATCTCTACGTTCGTACTTAAAACAAGAAGGCAAGCGTTTGGATGAATTCTGTTGAGCAACAAAAGGTAAAAGAGGGAGAGAAAAAGAAAAACTTGGCGCGTAATAACACATCTGATGACCTACAGCGTAGTAAACAATACGTGAATGTGGTAAAAATAGACGGACAGAATTCTTGGAACCACAGGCTGGGCATTCAAATTCTAATCTAAGGAAACAATCCTCAATCTTTACAGTAGACTGGTGCGTCCCCACGGTAAATATCGTGTTCAGCGTTGGCCACAGTACACGATAAAGGTCACAGGACAGGATGAAGAATACACTGGCGTGTAGCGGTGATGATTCCTGGACTGAGAAACAAATCCTATGAGAGCAGTCAAGACGACTCAAACCTATTTAGCTTACAAAAGAGAAGGTTAAGCGATGATCTAATACGAGTATTCAGGAACATGAAAGGCTTTCCGTAGTATAAAGATACAATCTCATGGGTTAACGTTATGCTTCGAATGAGGTGAAGTACTTTTTCAACAAGAATTTCCCAATTAGAGTTACTTTATAGTACTACCATTTATACGTTTAAGTAAACACTTGACAAAGACTTCGCTTCAAATCCACGACTGATATTATTTCCGCTTCCTGACTCACATATAAAGTTTTCAGGTATTTTTCTTTAATCAATCTGTTTGCTCTTTTACTCTTCCCACGCTGAACTCTGAGTGTCTGATTTCTTTCCACAACGACAAAAGAGCCTGGGAAGGACTCAGTGCTCAGTTGGACTTTGATTTCCTTTGTATTATATCATCATTATCATTATCACTTATTACCATTATTATCATTATTATTATCATTACTATTATCATTATCATTATTATTATTATCATTATTATCATAATCATTATTATTATTATCATTATCATTATTATTGTTATCATTATTATATTTTCTATTTAATTTTATTTTGCTTTGTCGCTGTCTCCGGCGTTAGCAAGGTAGCGCAAGGCAACAGACGAAAGAATGGCCCAACCCACCCACATACACATGTATATACATACACGTCCACACAC
>JAUTXX010083204.1:0-11294 GCA_032273605.1 Panulirus laevicauda
TATATATGATAGGAGATATAAATAGTGTACATATTTACTGGTAAGACAGATGGACAGAGTGATAGATGTAGTCATACATTCATACGTTTTCTGGGCTCGACAGTGCAGTAACAAAACGACTGGTGGTAAACAAGATAATATGCACATCTAACTCTGATAAATTATTATTGTATCCCATTTGCATAGAGCAGTTGTATGCCAACAGAGCTGCAGGTGGCACAATTCATCAGGAACTCTAAAGGACCGAAGATAAATATCATGTGGTATAGTTAAGATGGCACAGTGCACGTCTTGTTTGTGTACTACATGTTGCACATGCACGTTTCTTATCTGAGGAAGGACGCCGTATTGCGATAATGGAAGTTTCTCCTTTTTATTATCTTTTTTTTTATTTTTAAAATGAATCACAAAAACGTATTAAATTTGTTCAAGGTCTTTTTTATTAAACAATTTAGGTTTTCATTCAAAATATCAAAACTTCTGGGTTCCTTCATCCAAATACCAATGATAGAAATTCTAATAACGAACAAGATGACCTCCTTTGAAGATGTATGAGAAGCTGTTGTATAATCTTACAAACATTGTACGTTGTGTGTCAAGCAAATATTTCTCTTGTGCTCATGGTATATCATGTGCTCGCCTGAGTAGAATGTTGTTCATAGCGTGATGTATTCTGTGTATTGTCAAGCTGTATGTTATACAGATTGACAGATTGTATACTGTATCTTGAAATATATATATATAACGCTGTCGTTGTAGTGTTTTATATTTTGCCTAATGTACGATGCTTCCTGCCGCACCTACCTGGCGGAGATGCCAACGTACGATAACACGCCCGGCCGACTGCCTCCCCACACGCAAGCTTGACAACCCCGATAGAGCGCATACAACACACCTGCCTCAGTTATGGTGGCTATGGTAGACGTTTGCTCAACTTAGCTATAACACACACCATCAACCCGACACTGGCTACAACACCTGATTTACAATTCCCATCTTCATGTCCACGAGTGCCAAACTTCGCTATAACATCCGAGGAGTACGAGAACTCTATAACGAAATCGTAAATAAGTCCACACTATTCCTGACCCAAGTTATAAGGTTGAAAATGTGTTGATTACGCTAAACTTTATCTGACTCTGTCATAATGTTCTCAGCGTACCTGACCGGTTATATCTTGTTCACTGTGTTCCTTACCTGTCATAATGTTCACGGTGTTCTGGATCCGTCGTCATAATGTTCACGGTGTTCTGGATCCGTCGTCATAATGTTCACAGTGTTCTGGATCCGTCGTCATAATGTTCACAGTGTTCTGGATCCGTCGTCATGATGTTCACAGTGTTCCCGATCCATCGTCATAATGTTGACATCGTACCTGACTAGTTGTAATACATTGTGTATATCATACGGAACTTCTTTATCACGTCTATGGTACACGTGACCCAGTCATAATGCCTGTGACAAACCCAGTAATACAACAATGATTTGTATTGAATACGGGTCAGTTAATGACCTACAAATCACTTCATGATTTAATGATCTACAGGTCAAAACGGTTCACATGTCAGTTAATGAAAATATTATCAGTGACCCTGAATTATATCTCTAAATTACCGTAGAAATACGATTTTAATGAATTTAGACTAAATTGCTTGAACACATAAGGTCAAAGGTCAATATCTAATCACAACTCGGCTGGACATCAGCCTCTGTCCTGTGCTGTCAGCTGTACACCTCCGCAAACGTTGGCCAAACGTTCTTAAGGGCTGTGTGCCAGACTATTTATCATACATGAAACTGCATTATCATCATCATTATCATTATCATTATATCATTATCAATATCATTATTATTATTATTATAAAGTTCACTATCGAATCTTGCACAAAAGGAATTGTCTAACGTTTAAGGTTATCTATCAAGTACTTGTGATGTTCAGGGAGTGAGCCACCATGTGTAGGGTTGGTGACGTCGGACAGCGAGAGCAAATGTGTTAGGATCAGACGAAATCTAGGGCAGGTCCAGAATCTAGCACCTTGACCACAGCATGTAACACCTTGATCACAGCGTCTAATACCTCAATCACATCATCTAACACCATCGTCATCGTGTCTAACACTGTGAACATAACACAGGTTTCAGCACCTTGACACTGGTGTTGGAAACAGTCGTTGCAGCGTACACCACCATACATACATGCAGTGTATAAAGACCAATCATGGCGTTGAGCACCCTGACCGTTTCCCTTGACACCATGATCGTAGCGTTGAATATCCTGAAATGTAGCTCTCAAAACCATGAGCGTAGCGTCTGATACCATGAACGTAGCGTCCAGTAACATGAACGTAGCGTCTGATACCATGAACGTAGCGTCCAGTAACATGAACGTAGCGTCTGATACCATGAACGTACCGCCTGACTTCATGATCTGAGAGTCGAACATCCTGAAGGGACCGCCTATCACCAGGATCACAGCGCCTGACACCCTGGCTGTTCCGCCTAACACCTTGATCGCAAAATCTAACACCTCAGCCACTCGCTCCTCCACGCAAGCGCCGTGAGGGATCTGGTCATGGCTAAACAGTGATGGATTACAACAAAAACCGGGCGACCCGCTCAGGCGACCAAGAAATTCTTTTATTTGAAACTTGATGCGTAAATAAACCATCGAACGAAACGCTTACACTGAATGTTGTCACTTGTAACGAAGGTCTCTTGACGTATGACACGGCAGTGGGAGAGTCATTAAGGATCTAACACTCTCAGCTGTGCAGGTGGATCCCATATGTTGGAATAAACGACCCTCAAATTGCCTCGCCTGAATAAGTGATATCCTCGCGTTGTGCAGATGGTACTCGTACCTGGACAATTCTTATCCATAATGGAGAAAAACTGCAGCTCTCGAAGTATGTGAACAGGAACAATTGACGGCCGAATTTGAAGAACCCCGTAATTTGAACAACCGACATTGTTATTTGAACACCTATTTTCCTCACTCGAGCAACCAATTTTAAGACTTTTCGTATTTGAACAGCTGACCTCCAGCTCTGGAAGAAGACTTTCTCCCCACATCCCACTATATTTGAGAAGCTGACGACGCTTGGACTTGAACAACTGACTTCTATATCTGAACAACTGGCGCTGTGGTGTTAACATGACCTTCATTAGCGACAGACGAACATTTCTCGATGAACTCGGGAATAAGAATAATAAATAATTTCAAAAGGCAACACTTAGCCCTAAGCTGGAAGGTGCTACTGATGTGGACGTCTCTTGCAAGGGAGCGGTGCTCCTGACCAGCGTTGTGGGTATGAAGTTTGCCCCAAGATTTTTTCAACCCTCGACGCTACAGACTTCTAAAAAATCAACAAAGCTATAGCTTTAGACTTGGGCAAATAGAGATCTCTGTTGTTTGGAAGATTTTTGCCTTGAATGTTTCCAGCTTTCGGATTTAATTTCCCAGACCTTTAAATATCGGTAAGGTTCAACAGCAAAGTTTTAACCAGTGATTAGTGCCATCAATCAACATCAAATTTCAGGTTTCTAAATATCATCAGGTTTCTCTGTCAAGAATATGACTCAAAGACACTGCGCGCCCTCGACGCAAGAGTTACGACCTTAAGATATCAGTCGTAAATACTAAGATCCTGACCTCTGATATTAGTCGGAATTCAGATGAGTTATCAGATAACTAATGATTTAACTGCACAATACCAAAGGACGGCTGACTTAGTGCATGTGGCAGGATGCGGAGACTGGTGACACCGAAGTAGTCGTCAGGAACTGTAAATGTCCGGCAGGTGAACGCTGACTGAAGTGTCTTGGGATATTTTGACGCTGTAGCGTCATCCATCTCACACCCCGCCGAGGCTGATGCTCATGGTCTGTCTTAACATGCATTACTGTGTACTGCATTTCGAAGGTATATTGATGAGAAATGAGTGTACAGGTGGACATCTCTAGTGGGTATGCCGTTTGGTACTGATGAAGGAGTAAATGTGTAGAAAAATGAATCTCACATCCAAAAATATCCGGAGCTTTACTGACGGATCTCCAGCAGGAGGCCGAGCCGACGTGTGCGCTGATCGACGAGCCTCAGGGGAGCCTCTGCGTGGGTCATCTGCTTGTGCGTGGAGACGGATTATTTGATCTACTCTGATAGATTAGTAGATAGACCGACACGGCAAAGTACACAGTGGCTTGAAAAAACGCGAAAATCACCCATGGTCTCAAAACACGAAATTCTCGATGACATTCTTTAGCGTTCATAAAACAACAGCGAACCTCTGAGTAATATCAAGGTGGTGATCCGACGATTTCACGCCTCGCTGTAGCATGACGGACGAGCTGGCTGGCCTCCGCCTTATCGATGTGCCTGTGGCAGCTCATCGCCGACATCTAATATGCAGAGAAGGATTTCCAGGGCAAAATAACACCTCAGTGTGAGATAACCTGGCGAGTGTGTGATCAGATGAGGAGACAAAGCGAGACCGTAGGAATGTAGGGGCGTCCGCTGGCCGACCCTAGCTCACCAGCCGGCCTGGTAGACACCCACTCTGTTATCTCTGAAATGAGAACATTTTTTCCAGGCTGAGGCTGAGGTATGAGGATATTGAAGGCTTCCGATCACACAGAGAGATAGAGATGGTGTGAAGTGCCCCAGGAGAGTTGAGGTTATAGATTACAGATCATAGTCTGGGCCATGACCAACCAGACGCCGTGGCATGACAGCCGGAGTGCATGCCCCCTCTGAGGGTCATCATGCAAAGTAAGGCGACGCGAACACTCAACACGCATGTTGGTAGATCGCACAAGATAAACAAAAGTTTATATAAATCCCCGATGACTTCAGCGATACGCCAGCTTGGTTCCTCGACGCCCACCCATCTCCAGCGTCGACCGAGAGTTACAGCCAGCGCGGGGCAGCAACAGTCACATTGCATGGCATGTTCTGCGATGTGTTCAAGACATTTGATTATAAGAATGTGTTGTGTGATGTCACGTGTGTGTGTGTGTGTGTGTGTGTGTGTGTGTGTGTGCTCGACTGTCTATGCTCTTACGCAACTATACAATTGCTTAGAGCCTCTGACAAAACCGAACTTTGAAAAACAAAAGAAAGTCAACAGTAAAACCCAATATATAAATGAAGATACATTTCGATATTATTATATGCATTTGTGTAGATGAATGATAGTAACTAGTGAGACAGATAGATGAATAGCACACGATAGCATGGATGATGTAGATTGAAATAAACAAGAAATACCAAGAATGACATAGAATGATACATATTACAAAGAAAACATGATCTATAGTCGGGAAGACAAGGTTTCAGGTACCGGAGATACACCATGGGGCGTTCAGATGTAGTCACAAAGGATATAGGACACACAGGTATACATGGGACAAACCATGAAACCCACTAAACATATGAGGCATACAATATAGGGTACTGGACACGCTGAATGCGACACTGGACACTGCAAAACATAAGTAGACTGAGGAAGACAGTCTAGACTGAACAAGACATAAGACAGAGAACAAAACAGAAAATAACCAAAAACAGAAAGAAACAAAAGAAAACCGAACAATACGCAGAAGCACCACTCAGCAGTAACAACATCGGCTGGGTACATGGCTTACTGTGCTCGATGTGGGGGGGCTGCGCTGCGGAGAGGGTAAACACTACCACGAACATGGGCGACTCTGGAACGACACACTCTCTCTAGAACGACCAGCACGCAACAGCTAGGTGAGATGCTAGACTTGAGGTCAAAGATAAAGTGGGAGAGACTAAGTTCGTAGTAAGATTACAGTCCTATACAGTGGTTAATGCTTGATAACGTGGCAAAGAACCATGAGCAATATCCGAACACACACACCACACACACACCCTAGATTCCTCGCTGACCAAAAGGCATATGAACGCCAACTCGCGTCTTCCAAACGAGCAGTCAGTGGTGGCAGACAGTCCCTGATATAAATACAAGCTGACACGCGCGCTGTGTGCTGTAATCTGTTAAAGTAACAATGATCATCTGTTTACACGACAGGCGGCGGACACAGAACAGCCTCAAACATATAATTACGTGTAGGAAGTAAATAAAAATATTGTATAATGTAATATAAGGAAACAAACAACTCCAAGTCCAAACACTTGTACGTATACGCCCCTACGGAGAATTCACGGGACTTCAATCCTTATGAGACAAACAACGGCAGGAACCGATGTCAAACAATGCTAACAACATTGGTAAACAGAAGGATGAGCCATGATCCATTAATACAGCAAGTTCATCACTGGGGAATTAATATGATGGCTATCAGGGTGACCACTTCTCACCTTGAGATTAATAGCCTTCATCAGAGCACACCCACGGCAGTCAAATTGCCTCGTTAAGTGATTGTTTGTGCGTGTGAAGAGGTCGTTAGTAGGCCATTATCATTCGCCTGGGGAGTTTGAGGGCTGGGGTTGTCAGTAGTCGTGTTGATGGTGGTGGTGGTGAACGTGTTGTTGGAGACAGGGTCAACGGCTGACGGTGAGTATGAAGTTGACAGTGTTCGTGGATATCGTGAGGGTGGAGACATGATATTGGTGGTGATGATGGATCGCCACACGTTGCGCGGGGTGACGATGATAGGGTAGCACACGTCATTGGGGTGATGGAGCGACATGTGTCACAACATGGGGTGATGGAACACCCCCACGCTCCAACATGCGGGTAATGGAGCGTTCCTTATCACAACATGGGGTGATGCAACACTACGCGTCATAAATAACTTGGGTGATGGAACGTTTCACGTCACAACATGGAGTGATGGAGCCCCACGCGTCACAATGTAGAATGATCGAGAGCCACGCGACACAACATAGAGTGATGTAGCGTCACAACATGGTGTGATGGAGCGCCAGACATCATAATATGGGGTGATGGAGCGTCACACGACAGGGGTTTGGATGATGGAGGGCCACATGTCACAACATGGGGGTGTTCTCAGCATCGGTCTCGTGCATCAATAGTGTCCTCACCTTCCCAGGACATTAAAGGCCTCCAGCACCAACACATCACTGCCAACACTCACCTCCCTTGACCTCTGTTTTCTCTTACCGTTCACAGGGGTCAGGGTTCAGAGAGTAAACATCAGGGGTCATGGTTTATCAGCCACCATCCATCACTACCCCTGCTGAAGGAGGCTGGCTGTCTCCAGAACGGTGTTGTCCAATAGGAGTGGGGCGAAAATCAAACTTTTGATGGTTTTCAGCCACGCCCCTTCTCTGTGGCTACGCCTCCTCTCTAACCACGTCCCCTTCTCTGTGGCCAGGCTGATCCTCTCTCGTAACGTTCCTCCTTTGTCCTTTCTCCTTAGCCATCCTGTCTCTCTGGCCACACATCATCGTCAGGTGCCTGAAGAATTTCCCTTTTCCACCGTAAACAGTAATTCGCCTCTCGTTTCAGGAAACATATGTCATCGTCCACTCCACACCGTACTTGTTCCCTCCTACACCTACTCTTATCTTACAGTGAGACCCGCAATATCAGAGGTTCTGCCCTAATGGCCCCTCCAGATTTTTTCCTAAGTTGATTGGGTAGTCAGTTCCTGTAGATCAGTGTGGTCATCATCCTTGTGTCGCACGCCTCACACTTCGTTCACTTTAGTGCTTCTTTTGCGCAGTCCTCCGTCAAGTGTCTGTCCGATAAACATAAACAGAGTTGGAGACATGCAATCATTAGCTGCATTTGGTGAATCTATGTAGTAACTCCATTTCTGATATCTTAAACTCCGTCCAAATATGATAATACATGAATGTTACATGGTATAAATCAGTCCAGACCTAGACATGCTTAGTGTGGTCAGTTTATATCCACAAGTGTTTGAAAGCCAATTTTAGTCTATGAGTATCCAATGTTAGTACAACTAGGTCTTAAAGATAGCATTGGCTCATAATCCGTTCATAGAGTCATTCAAAGCAATAAGAAACTCGCTCAGACTTTATTGATAGCATTGCACGAGTACATGGATGTGATCGCGCTTCATTTATTTATGAATGTGTCGCTGAAAAAATAGACGTGCTAAGGGGCTGGAATGCAAATTTTGAAGTGTTGTGAAACTGTATCACATCCAACAATGTTTCGAGACTGCTTCAAGTTACACTGTAAAGCAAAGCTGAACAATACAGTTAGCTATCACTACAGCTGAGAGTCATAGCTCTCGAACATAGACAACTCTAATAGTAGCAACGAAGCTTCCACCTTTCACCCTTTATTTATCCACCTATCTGATAGTCATCCATCGAGCCATCCACATCAAGAGCGAGAAAACAGGAACGGAAATGGTGTTGGGCAGGACTGACCTGTTCCCCTACATGCCATTGCGAGCCACGGTCGGTGGGTCGGTGGTTGACTGGTTGACTGGGTGGCTAGGTGGGTGGGTGGTTGACTGGCTGGGTGCCTGGTTGGTTTGCTAGGTTGCTGGGGAAAGGCTGAGGGACTGGCTGGGGTGGCTGGTGGGCCGGTTGGTTGCCTGGCTCTCACCACATAAAAACTCCCCAGGTCCTGCCCACCTGACTACCGAGTGTGATAATGGTACCCTTGGTATTGCTACGTGGGATAATTAGCAGCTTTGCGGCCACTGCTGTATGTTCTTTACAAACGAGGGAGATAGGTATTGCTGAGGGGGATAGGCGAATATTGCTGCCTGGGTCAGGTGGATGTTACTCGGCAGGAGAGACAGATATTGCTATCTGGAATTAATAGATAGAATATCTGAAGAGGAGATAGTGTGACTTAGGGTGAGTCGATGTTTTAGGTTAAGCATGTAGACACAGGAATGTCACAAAGGGATAACGATGTGTGTAGTGTAGAGGGAAGTCAATACTCCCCCTGTCTCAAAGAAAAAAAAGAGCATGATTTTGCTCATGATATTATTATCGCATCATAAAGTATAATGAACCAAAAGGAACAGAATACTTGCGCGTCGTCCGGATACAAGACAATATTTCTCAGTCATGGTTGTGTATTGTTAGTCATCATGCCGATACTTCATCATTTTTTGGATGCTTCATTAAGTTATTTTTACCTTGTGTGTTTGTCTGTGGCAACAATAATAGTGTCCTCACACAGGACTCTTGGCATCGATAACATCTTCCTCTGGTAAGACTACCGAGGTAGAAAAGCTAGAGAATCGTCCACGGCTGACAGTCTGCAGGGAAATAACAGAAACCAGAGGTCCGGCCTAGTGATGCTGGGCCAAGATAACGTCAGGAGACCAGTTGGCGACCCTCCCCCTCCTCTTGCAGCACAGACAGTGGTCACCCTCCACCCCTCCAGTGTTACCAGCACAACATATTATCCATTCTTCCAAGAGCTGGTAAATTACACCGCTGTCTACGCTTCTTGTTGCCCAGCGCCTCTGGTCATTACTGAAGGCATCTTGCAGTAAGATTAATCCTCATTTTTATAGACAAGATAATTCTTCCTTGATCTTCAAGATGTTGTCATTACTTACTCTCTGCAATGAGCGGTAGAATTCATGAACATCACAGCACTTAATACTTGAACATGCGATGGAGCTGCGAATTGTAAGTAATCACAGAAGATTTCTGGTTCTCAGTAAAGACTAAAAGTTACTTACAAGTCGTTCTATTGGCCGCCTGGTTCACTGACCACAGCCTCACATGACTAATGTTACACACACACACACACACACACACACACACACACACACTTATAAAAGCATTAGTATTCAATTACTATGACAGTGATATGTTTCAATATATTTTTGAGACAAGTAAAATGCTTACTGGAAAAGTCAAGACGTCTATAGACTTGATTGAGGTGTCGCCTTTGACGATGAATATATAGTTACCCCGGATGATCTTCACATCTTAAAGAGCAAATACATTATGTACTGATCACTGCTGTATTAGTGGAGATTTCACACGTGAAACCTGTTCTTTTTTGACGATATTTCTTTTATGTAGCTCATCCATTCCCTTGCGAGTTGTTGACCAATATCGTGGAAGGGCGAGGTGCAGTAGATACAAGTACCTGGGAAACCTGCAGATCAATACATGATTGTCTGTGATGAGATTATATGCTGGAGGGCAGGAGGAGCAACCCTGTTGTTGATCAAGATTCGCCTGGCCTCAGCCTGGCACTGGCCCTTGTCTTCAGACGGTTCGACTCCTCCTCCTTTTCCCCTGGCAGGATTTTAAACTCCTGCTTTATACAGATGGAGTAAGGATAGTAAAGATGGTGGCTCCTCAGTTACACCAGCTGCGTCCGAGCGTACATTACGGCTTCGGCCTCGGAACACCTGCGGTTATTTTGAGTTTGTGTTGACCTAAACCAAACCGACACCTAACGATTGTTGGGCAGTTGTTGTGAAAAGCTGTTTGGTCTTCCAGAACGTTATACCAAGATCAGTAAAAGGCAGTAGGGGCTGGTGAGGGAAATAAAAAGATCCAGGTTCCGAACACTTGGTCCATCAACTTCTACAAATATCATCTGTCATGAACCTAAGATTACCTTCAACTGCGCCTCCAGTCAAACGTTAATGTCCATCAGTGGCAGAGGCTTCATTAAGCAAGATGATATTTCGCTGCTGGAAGCAATGTGCATTGTTACATTATCCTCACAAGGATTTATTTTTTTCAGGTTTTTCCTGGTAACTGAAGACCACATGCTTCTCTGTGTTATCCTGACACTAGCGGCACAACCCAACCTCTCTGAACCTTACAGACCCCAGAAAACCCGTAGGCTCAAATCCTCATCTACATAATATGAGTACTTATGTCTCAAAGCAAAAAAGCAAAGCGGGGTTATGTCTCAAACACACACCATGGCTATGGTATGCTTAAAGAGCATGATATGGAGAAGGTATTGCACAATAGCACAGCATAGTTAGGTTGTCTAAGAAGCCAAGTATGACTAGATTGTATCTCCACAGTACAACATGGTTATGTCTCAGAAATACAGTTTGGCAAGGGCACAACAAAGCAAGTACGTATTCCAGTTGTGTACTTGTTAAGATCACTCACAATAAAGTTATTCTGCTAAAATAGATAAACTGACAGAAAGGACAGATTGTGATGCAGATCATACCAGTTAGAGAAAAAAATAACTAACCCGACTTTCATTCGTTTATTTTCTCATTCTATTTTTCTCTTCATGCTAACATTCTTCCCTTGCTTCCATTCACTCTCTTTTCTCTCTTTCATCTCCACCATCCACTCCTGCGTTGCCCCCTCTAGCATCTCTCCTTCTCCCTCCACACAGACAGATGTTCCAGCG
>JAUTXX010083315.1:0-16935 GCA_032273605.1 Panulirus laevicauda
ATATATATATATATAGAGAGAGAGAGAGAGAGAGAGAGAGAGAGAGAGAGAGAGAGAGAGAGAGAGAGAGAGAGATGAAAGCAAAATTAGTGTAAAGGGGTGCAGAGATGGAGTGTGGTGGCGAGATTTGGTGGCTAGTGGCAATCCTGTTTATGGATGATACTCTGTTGGTTATAGGAGTGAAGAGGACATGGGCAATGCAATTTAAGGAACCGTTAGATAATAAAAAATGTTCAAGAGATGGAGCCCTACATGTGTGAAACCCCCTTCCCCATATAGTACAAATAGTTATTTAAACACACACACACACACACACAACTACATGGAGAGGCATGAATGCAGCTTGGTTAATCAGTAGATTTTACTATGTCGACATGGAACAGTTGCGTGGGAGGGAGCGAGAGCACAGTTAATGCAGGAAACAGCAAATGTTTCTGATTTTCCTGAAAAACTGATGAATGCAGTAGAAAAAAAGAGATTGCACGATAAATGGATAAACCGCGGTTTAAAACTACATTTTACAAGGATCGAATAGTTAAATTAAAAGAGCATGCTATATTCAGTCCATAAGAAAGATGAAACGAAATTTTCATAAGTAGTGGCAGTTGTTCCGCAAAACATTATCCGAGGTTTTTATAACTCGGTAAATTTTAAGTTTAGCCTTCATTTTACGTTTGCGAAAGAATATCGCGACCGAGGTATTCGACCTTTTTACCGATTGTATAAAGTATCCATCCATTTCATATCTTTTGGAGTTTATCAATGGATTAACCTGTCGCTCTCCATTTTCTATGGGAGGCAATTTAGTTATATATTTATTCAATATCCTCAGACAGGTGAAATGTTAATTATCTCCTGACATAAGCAACCATACTAATTATATTAATATCTAAACATTCAGTGGAATGTGCTCTTAGTTTTGACCGTTTTTAAGGATCGTTCTTGAGGAAGAAACACGTGCGAACAGCATCAATGCTTCTTATAATGTCCATGGTTACTGTAGTTGTGGTTAGAGGATGCATTTGTTGAAACAGCATGTCTTGTGTTGTAAAGTTGTACATTACCAACTAGTTTGACAAGAGAACAACCACGTGAATTAGTGGTGTGTGTTTGTGTGTGTGTGTTCGAGTCTGCATGTTTGTTGTGGAAAGCTCGGCGTGTGATTGGCTGCAACGTGCTGGGGCGAGTGGGAGGCCGCGCCCTGATTGGCTAGAGCAGGGGAGAGCCCGACTCCCTCGCCAATAATGTTGGAGGATGGCTTTTCGCGCCGGCATGTGAAATCATGTTGCACTATCATGGCCGGCTAGTTCGGGATTAAGGGTGGCCCGTGTGTTGCAGAGGATTGTGGGCAATATTAGTCACGTGTCGGCGACATTAGTAGTGACATGTTAGAAGGATGTTACCGCGATTTATGGTAGGTAGGGGGTGGTTATTAATTTGAGGAGGGGTGGTGGTTTTCAGACCTTTAAAAGCACATTGTGGACATCCTTTTTTGGGGTGTTGTTGATATGTGACATCCTTTTTTTGGGAGTCTTGTGTTGTTGATATGTAACGTCTTAATTATGTGACGTGTTCTGAGGTTGCTTTACTGCAAAAGGCAGTGAAATGACTTAATGATGTGACAGGACACCTGCGGTCAGCCATAAATACAGTGCCTTGAGGAGGGCCAGGAAGGTGTGCATGGCAAAAGGCAAAAGATTATATCTTGGTTGAGTTTTGTTAGCAACTGATTGAAACTGTCATTAGGGGAGCGATTACTGAAGCACCAGCATGAAAGACTGACTTATTCCAACCGAGATCATGAAGGAATAATGGGTTTGTTATTTATTTGGTTTAAGGGTACCACTGAAGTACTATAGGAATGAGAGTTTGTTTTCCAGTGGCATTGTAGATTGTTGTATAAGGTGGAGCCAAATGCTTCGTTTCTTAATGATACTTGGAGGAGCTTTGAAGATCTTGGAAGAATGAGTGCCATATATTACCCTAGTTCTGCATCCCAATTGGCTTTGGTAATTGGATCATTTTATGCTCTTTTAGTGCAGGGTGTAGACTAGAAAATACAATTATGTCTGGAACATGATTTGGAGCACTTGTCATTAAGCAGTGTTAAACATTAAGGGTTATGTATTTCTTGGGGAAATGTGAGATTAGATAATATGAGTATATAATAGTCAAATTGTTAGCTGTAAAAGCTCGCTTGAAACGTAGCGGCTGAAATGTAGGAAATATCTGAGCAAATATTCGTCTTGTTCTTTAACTTTATCAGTGTTGAAATCTGGCTATAGGGCATTGCTTATTTATGAGTGACAGATATATATAACGACCAGAATATTGAAAATTAAGATAAAGGTCGACTGTTAGGGAGGTTTCGTGAGGTTTTTGTAGGTTCTGTTAAATTTTTTCTTGATTTTACTTTGATGCAATAGTTTTCCGTAAGTATTACTGTTTCTGTATATATCATTTAGTAAATTGTGATAGTCCAGTCATGCAGTGTAGGTATTTAATCACAGTACACTTTAAAGAACCTATGTAGCAATTTTACAAAGCTAGTTTGTGCAGAGCTAAACTGATGTATTGCTAATGAGGTTGAATTTAATGGGTAAAAGTATGCTAGCACTGCTGTTTCATACATCCACCTGTTTGGAAGATGAAATTATTTTACTGACGGCTTTTGATGTATTTTGCACAATTCTGACCTTTTCTACTGCAGATCTTTCCCTTTTGAGAAATTCTCTCCTTATCCAATGAAAATGGGGGATCCCCAGTGGGAACTTGGGTTTTTAGTGGGGTAAGTCATTAAAAGTAGTGATTTGTGATAGAATTGAAGGTTATGACATCTAAAAACCATTGGAAAAATAATAGCAATACCAAACTTAACAAACTAAACCTAACCTGACCTAACCTAATTAACCAAACTTAACAAACCTGATCTAACATAAAAAAACCAAACTTAACAAACCTAACCTTCGCAGGATGTCTTAATGGTAATAATACCAGAAGAATAGCCCAGCATTACCATCAGTCTTGGTTGAGTTCTTATGGTTTGTAATGATAGGAAATAAAATAATGGTTGCAGAGCATGATGTTGTGTATTATATTCCTTTGGACATTGTTAGATACAGTGATGGAAACATATCAAGAATGTTTGGTTAATAAAAGTGTTATACACTTTTGAGAAATATAAGCAAGTCATATGAAAACTTTTCCTACCATCCCTGGCAGTCAAGGATTATTATGGATTTTATTCTAATTGAAATATACCATTCTTGCCCCTGACTGAGCATTAGAAAAATTGCATCAGATGGGGACTAAAAGGTGACATAACGAACTTTTATGCAATCCCTAGAAAGACAAATTAGAATTTGCTATATATATCTATTAGTTTTGCTACAATGTGAAGTGTTTATAGATTCAGATGGTTTTATAAGTGTTTTAATGACTTGATTCAGTGCTAGCCCATTATTTTTCCTTGATATATATCAAAACTAACATTTTCTTACATGAATAGACATAATGAGTGGCCATGTGATGCCCTGCAGGAGATAAATATGATACTGGTGCATTTCCAATATTTTTTTTTAGGCTACTAGCTGAGGTGGTCAGAGATGGTGGTTAGTTTACATTTGTATTTTATGATAACTCCTCATTTTCCTCAGTATACATAACATTACTTGATAGCATTCAACAGATTGTGATGCTACAAAATATGCAGTGCAGCTGTTGTATCTTCTAATCCCCACAGTGGCATATTAGAACACAATTATATTCAAATGTATTAGTGATGCAGAGCTATTCAAGACAAATATCTTTATTTGAGAAATAAGCAAGTGTCTTGGTCCATTTTTATACATGCTTGTTGGGCATTGTGTGCATTTGTGCTTACACAAAAATAGTTATGCAAGCTATCTTGCTAAAGTGGGAACATCAAATTATGAAAGAAATTAGGGAAGGGGTTAGTCATGAATTGACCTCTTTAAACATGTAAAATAGTGTCTGTTAGAATGTGTTTGACCTTTTATTGTATAGTATGAACACAGTGCTGTATAGATGAATAGTGGTATCTTTGGTTTTTAGTGTAGGAAACCTACTTGATAAAGATATTGCTGAAGTTTCTCAAGACTTAATTGATGTAGTGCGTAAACAGCATCTTCGTATTTCAGGGCCAAGAAGAGGCTAGATGGTGAAGACGTGTATGGTAGAAGAATTTATTGCAGTTTCGGCAAGGAAGGATCCCCGAAAATAGATAATTCTGGTAAGTTTTATTACTGCTGTGATGCCAAATATATTCCAGCATAATGTTGTACCCTTGAGAAAAAAGTTTTGCCATTTCTTGTATTGGTGAGATAGTGTTTGTAACAGAAGAAAGGCTGCATCTGCTCTCGTGAATATTTTCCTCCTTTGGGGTAAGATGTTCAGGTATTGGTGAACCCATGAACTTTTTGCATGTGGTCCAGCTTCATGTTCATGAAAATTCTGTTTGAGACAATAGATAAATAGATTAACCTTATTTCAGGAAAACTGCAGTATCAGTCACGTGACAGGGAATCTGAGTTACCCTCGACATTGAAAATAGGGAATCCCCAGGTTTTTCAGAGCCCTTCACAAGCAGTAATGGGTGAGTTAGGAGCTGCCAATCTGTCTTGGAGGGTACGGGATCCTCTTAATGACTCTTCAACATTGCATCAGCCATATTCTGCTTTCAAGAGTTATGGAAAGAATCCATCCCTTCCTATATCATCTGAGCAACAATTTAATTCGTAAGTAATGATTTGTACTTTTTGTTTGTGCTTTATTTGCATCATTTCATTATACCTATTATAGATGGTCAGATCCTGTGTTTCCTTCATGTTATGTACATACCATTTTTTTTTTTTTTTTGTAATGTGATGTTGCAATCAAATATAAAAGAATGTTTGTTACATATGACAGCAAGGAATGGATGTGAGCAAGTCAGGCCTTTCCTCCATCTTTTCCTAGCACTGCCTTGATAATATTGGAAATTGTGAACAAATATTAAAGAAAAGAATGAATATTGAATTGGTATGATGTTCGATTTTCATGTTGAAATTCTTTACCATTTTTTGTTTGTCAGAGGTACTGGCTAGTGAATAGTTTCAGTGAAGATAGATTATAAAACTGGTTCTCCAGCAGAACAAGTAGCCAGATGTTAATATTATTGTACTATAAAGTAGCAGGTAGCCAAAGTCCATTATTCCTGGTGTGTTCTTTTCAGATAAGGTCATGGTTAAATGAGATTGATACATTTACAGATCAAATGTATATTGTAGTTGTTTGCTAAGTAAAACTGCAGCAAGATAGTGTACACGGTCACTTGGCTTGGTGCTTGTTAGGTTGAAATAAGGGTTTTTACTGCTCGTAGCAAGGAAATGACTCGGGACTTTGAGAGGAATCTGGATATCAAATAGAGTTGCAAGAAAGCAAATTTTACCGAGTTGACCAGTTGCTTCAGGATTTTAGATTTGGACTTTCTAGTGTATGGAACAACAGTCATAAGGAGATATCTTCAGAATCTTTAATGACTGTGTCAGCAGATGTGGTGATCGGGGGACAGGCACTATTTCGTAAATGATATAACTTGATTTCATACATACTTAGATTACCCTGCTCAAAAGTGACCACTTTTATCATCTTGATCATTTATATATAACATTCCATTTACATGTTTGATTTTACTTGTTGTTGATCCATGAACAGTGGCTAATGAGTTGGCATGCTTTTTGAGGATGGCATCCAACTATTATTGATGCTCTGACTTTTACCCCCATCTGTTAAGACATCCAACTGACTTGTTGTACTGTTAGTATCTTATAGAAGTCTTCTATTGCTAAGAAAGTGCAAGAAAAATATTACAATCTTCTTGGTACCCTTACAAACACCATTGCAAGTGCACAGCAGTGTACCTGAAAGCTATACATACACTGTGGGAAGTGTGTTGATTGTTGGATGAACTAAGTCACAAGAAAAACCTCTTGTATATAAGATAGTGAGGATGATAAGGAAGAATAACACAAAAAGTGTAAAGAAGTTAACTGTGATTTTATTTTTTCTTTTGATGCCATTTTGCTGTCCCTTCTATTTCTATCTATATCTCTTACACCTGTTCCAGTTGAATTCCCTCAAAGGGGTGGCCACAGCAACACAGTCTCCATAACTAATGATCTCCAGTGCACTGGAGTCCTCTTTTCTGTAGGTATTATTTTGGCTGCTGCTTCCGTGAGCAGTCTACATGTGTCTCTGCATTTAGGGCTTGTACATGTTTCTTTCTCCTTCTGTGCATTCATGTGTTGATAGCTACTCCTTACACTACTGCACAGTACTCTTTGCAAAATCTTTGGACAGTGTCCCATGATCTTGGGATTGTGTGTGTCGATTATCACTCCAGGTGGCTCAATTAAATAAGTTCTGCAAACATCGCTCGTGCATTTATGTTGAATGTTGAGTACATTAATGCTTTGTCTGGACAGTGCTCAGAAAGTTAAAAAGTCCTCTTCCCCCACCGTATTCAATATCAGAAATTTGTAATTTAAAGAAGAAAGTTATTTGAACCATTTAAAGTGAAGTGTGTCTTAGACATTTAGGCCTTCATGCAATGTTTAAGCATTTAATTCTTTGTTTTCTGCCATCATTTAAATCCACCACGTAGTCTGTAACCCATAGCATCTTTCTCTGATGTCATTTTTGTATGATCTATTTGGAGACTGAATCTTCCATTGTTGTATTTGAAATTACTCTATGGTATCCTGTTAAGTCCAAATATGATAGTTGGGTTTTACCATCTGGACCCCAGAAAATCTTTAGATCACACTCCAGCAGATTGTAATTTCTTATGTGATTGATTTTGATGGATATTTATGCTTGCTTGATTGGGTTTCATTTGACATCTGGCATATATACTTGCTTCTCATGTAATCAGTAGAGGAAACATTGGTTCCTTGAAATTAGAGTGGAAGAATCGAGAATATATGATTTGCATGGTTAGGACTGTACCAGTTGGTTGTATACTGTATGTGTTTAAGACTGAAAGGGTTATTGAATGAGTGCAGAAGTTGACTTGTTAGCCTGAATTTATTTGTTTTCATACTTGTTCACTGTTTCATGCATTACAGAATAAGGGCTGCATTCACTCATATCCATTCTCTGCTGTTTTGTGCAGTTCACCAAAACTATATCCTTCTTATCCATAACCAGGCCCCACAGACCTTTTCCTGTTTTCCTCAGGTCACTTCTTGTGCCTAGATTTCGTTTGTTGACAGCATGTGTCCCCCTTTATACCACATCATTTTGGTTCATTCCATCCTGTGCATGCCATTCACTCTCGTGCACATTCAGGCTCTTATCACTCCAAGTCTTTTCCACTTGATCCTTCCATTTCCATTTGGGTCTCCCACTTCTTGTCCCATCTACTTCTGAGACACATCCTCTGTCAGCATGCCCTCATCCATTCTCTCCATATGTCCAAACCATTTCAGCACACACCTGTCAGCTTTCTCATTCAGACTCTGTTGATATGTACACCTCTCTTTTATTCTTTTATTTCTTAATCAAACATCCTCACACCACATATTGTCCTCAAGCATTTCATTTCCAACATAATCACCCTCATCTGCACATTCTCATCCATAGCCCATGCGTCACATCCATACAGATCCATAAGAAAACATATTGATTGGATGAAATCTCTATTGCTTGTGGTTGACTTAGTGCCAAGACTTCTTGAAACATTGTGATAAGTATTTACTGGAATTTCAGTCAACGAATGTGGCGAGGCAGTAGTTGCAAATATCAGAGCCAAACAGCTGTTAACGGTATAAATGGAGGCTTCTCAGGATTATCTCGAGACTACAATTTACACAATGGGGAAAATGCTTCAGATGGCACTACCTCTCAGCCATTGTACTTGGACAAAACACCAGATCAGATCAGAAAAGGTCGTTCACAAAGTAAGTTACGTTTATAAGTGGTATTACTATTATTATTAAGTTATGAAATTTTACTTGAAGGAGATGAAATGGGTAAGAGGTGGATGTAAGAGTGGAAATGTAAATGTGAGAATTAAGGAAGGGGAGTTCCTGAATTAAAAGGAGGAAGTGGGAGGAAGATGGAGAGAGTATTTTGAAGAACAGATGAATGTGGGATAAGATGAGGCAGGAGTTGTTACGTTCGTGTGTATGGACAATGGAAGTGCTGGGGCCTATTTCAAGGAGGGCAGTAAAAAGGGAGATAATAATAAAAGTAGGAAAGGCATCTAAGGATGTCTGTAGCACCTATAGGAGAATAGGTCTGTTAAGTGTATGAGGAAAAGTGTTTGCAAGATTGTTGATTGATTTAGTGCTGGAAATGACTGATTGCAGATGAGTTAGTAGCAAGGGTGTTTTAGGAAAGGTAGAAAATGTGTGGATCAAAGCTTTGCAGTGAGAATGACTGAGGAAAAGTATCTAATAAGAGAGAAGAAGCCTTATGCAGCTTTTATGGATTTGGGGAAACCATATGACAGAGTCAGATGGAATGCTGTATGGGATTTAAGAGTATATAGGGGGATAACTGTTGGATGGTGTGAAAGCCATGTGTAAGAGTGGATGGTGAGTTGAGTGAAAGTTCAGTATGCATATGGTAGTGAAACAGAGCTATGTGATGTCACCCTGTATATGGTTGGAGTGAAAGAAAGATGAAAGCAAAACGAGAAATTCGATGCAGAGAAGTGGTGTGGTGTTGAGGTATGATGGCTTATGACAAGTCTGTTTGCAGATATGTGTTGTTTGTTGAGAGTGAGGAGGAGTTGCAGAAGGTTGAAAGTGTTTTATGTGTAAGTTTAGGTGATTGACTGTAATTGCTGGTAAGAGTAAAATAATGGAGATTGAAAGGAAACAGGGTGGAAGTATCTCTGTAGATTGAGGGAAGAAAGTGTAATAAACTGTCATATTGATATAGGGGAAAAAGAGTGGAATAGATGACAATTTAAGTATTTAGAAGCTATGTTGGGTTAGTTTGGTGATGAGCAAGGAGAGGTAAGGGAGAGAGCAGTACATGGTAGAAGAATCATTGTTTCCCTGACTAAAATAATGAAGGGTATAGGTGTATGGAAGTTAAGGAAGGATTAAAGGACAGCATAGTTTTCCAGGCCCTGACATGTGCAGCTGAAACATGGATATGGAATGAGGCACAGAGGTGAAGAATCCAGGCTGTTGAAATGAGTTATTTAAGAGGAGCATTTGGTATACGTAGATGGAGTAAGGAATGAAATGAGGGGGGTCTTAAGAGATTTTGTACAGTAGGGAATGCAAAGGGAATGAGTTGTGGAGTGGTAGAATGGATTAAGCGTAATACTTTGAAGGGGGTTGGTCATGTGGAAGGATGTAAGACTTGTGTTTACATTGAGAGTGTATGATAGTACCATGGAAATTGGTGTGAGAGGAAAACCACTTGTGAAACGTATGAAATGAGTAGAAGAGTACTGGAGGAAGAGAAATGGTGGAAGAATGCATAGAATGGTGCCTGCAAGGATAAGGATAAATGGAGGCTTTTGCCATGGCCACCCTCTTGATGTGGGTTCCTGGAGGGAACGGGCATCATAGGTAAATAGATAGGGGAGGTAGTTGTGCAATCCTGGGGCAACATCTCGTGAATTTTTTTATGAGCA
This sequence comes from Panulirus laevicauda, assembly GCA_032273605.1. NCBI lineage: Eukaryota > Metazoa > Arthropoda > Malacostraca > Decapoda > Palinuridae > Panulirus > Panulirus laevicauda. The sequence goes on from JAUTXX010083315.1 coordinate 9,659, forward strand.
ATTTTGTTTTAACCTTGTATGTTGTCCACATTTGCTATTTCCTTGATCAGTGTATTCCAGTCACCACCACTCTTATAATGTGAATTTACTTTTTCATTTTGTTTAATAATTTTCATGCTCATTTTCATGTTATTTCTTCCGGTTTTTCTATCTCAAGATCTTTTGAAGAACTGTTCATTGTCTGCATTATGAATTTAGTTTGAAAAGCATAAAGGTTTGGATCAGGGCACCCCTTGCTCTTCATTCTTATGTGGTGAGTAACTGTTAAGTCTGTTATTTATCGTTAACTTTGCATTCATAGTCCTGATACCATCTTTTATTCCCTCTTCTGGACCTTCTCTGTAAGTTGTCTCTGCATATATAGGTGTGATGACCCAACTTGAGAAACATTGTTTTATTTTTGTCGGATGCGAAATATTTGCCAATAGGCATTTGGTTTTCTGAACTATTCTCCTAAGGTGGGACTCTGACAACAGATTGGGGATGACACTGCCTCTTTTGTGTGTCTCGCTCAAATTCTTGCAGATTATCTTCTGCTAGTTGAAATTCATACCGAGACTTGCTTTCACTTTGACATATCCTCATTTTATTTATTTGGGCGGAATTTCATTAAGCATGTATTGGAAAACTTTGGAGAGTGTCAAGGTCCCCTTGCAAGTAAATCTTGCTTACTTTACACATCATGGTCTTCACATCATTTGCAAAGAGTTAGGTTGAAGCCCATACCTTCAGGTGTCATTTATATGGGTCAAGAAGATTAATGGGTCTAGAACAGAGTCCTGCAGTTTTCCTTTGGTTACCTAAACCCATTTTGAGAAGGTTCCTTTGACATGCATCCTTTGTCCCCTTCTCTGTCCAGTACCAAGAGACGTTCAGAAGACTTGACTCTAGATGATGATCCTTGAGGATACAACTTTGTATTGAGAAAAGTATCATTATACAACAAACGATACAAGTAATAGGGTAATGATCAAAAGAAACGGAGCACTGAACTACAAGCAAGTAGTGGGAGCTCCTTGCATTATCCTTGCGATCATGGCAAAATCTCATGCTATAAGTTAGGTAGATGCTAAGATAAGTCCATCAGATGAATCTTTCCCTTATTCCTGCCTGGTGATCTAGCTTATCAGGCTACCATGCAGTAGTGTGTGAATGCTTTCTCTTGGCTCAGATACAAACAGTGCACCCTATCTCTTTTGTTGTAACACTTAGCTCCCTTATTCATAGAAATCATAAGGTCATTATGTATGACCTTTGTGTGAGTAGTGCAAAGAACAGACAAAGATTGGCCTCATTTCTCTAGATGTTGTATATAATGCATTGAAATCAGTGATGCTGACCCCCTCCTCTCTCTCTCTCTCTCTCTCTCTCTCTCTCTCTCTCTCTCTCTCTCTCTCTCTCATAACCCAGCCCCAGAGACATTTACATGGTTTACCCAACTGATTCATGTCATGGTGCATCCCATGGTGAGCAATCATCTGTATGCTACATTGCCGAAGTTCAGTCTGTCCCATTCACATGCTTTTCCGTACATATATTTTTGTATTTAGCCTATTCTTGCTCATCCTTTCCGTATATCCAGAGCATTTCAGCATACCCTTTTCAGGTCTTTCATTCTTTTTGCTTACCACACACCACACATCTCTCTCTCTTTTATTTCATATTCGATCAATCTTTCTCGCACATCCTGTCTTCAAATATTTCTCTTCCTGCATCTGTTCCCTCTTCTGTTATTTTTCATCTAGGGCTGACAGCTTTCATCCATAAAGCACCATTGGGACTAGTATACCATTGAATGTACCTATCTTTGTCCACTCACAATCCTCAGTGCATCCAAAACTTTAGCCTCCTCACCTGCCCTGTGATTTACTTCAGCTTGTATGGTCCCATCCACTATCATGTATACTCGCTGGTATCTGAAACAATGCTCTTTCTGCAGGTTCTCTCCACTTGCACCCCAACCAGCTTGTCTCTCCCCTGTTGAACTTAATACCTAAATTTCACATTTTCTCAGCTCTCTATTTTCATACACTTTCCATCTCAGAAACCAGATTTTGCAATTCCTGAAATCTGCCACCAGATCATTGTCATTAGCAAAGAGTAAGTGACTCGCCACATGCCCCCTGCCCCACATAGACAAGACTTTACTGTCGTTTTGAGCCCCTCACATTTACCTCTCTCATCATCTCATATGTTAGATTAAACAGCCTTGGTGAAATTAAATACCCTCGTTGAAGACCCTCCTTCATGCAGAATCACTCTCCGTCCTCTCCTACTCATACACACAGCTTACTCTCTTGATAGAAACTTCACTGTGTAGAAGCTTTCCTTCCACTCCTTATACTTGAAGCACCTTCCACAGGGCATCATTATCAACTGTATCATGTGCTTTCCCCACTCCTTTTAGTTCCATTGTGAGTGAAAAGTCACCTTCTGTGAGATATCATGAGATATCATGAGATTTCTCATGTAAGAAATTATTACGCCATTGGAGGTAAATTATGTAAAGAGCATGAGAATAAATGGGAGTGACAGTGAAGGGAGCAGATGAAGTGTTAATAGGCAAAGGAAAGGTGAAATAGGGATGGATTGATTAAATGAAAGACTGATGAATGTGTAAGAATGCCGATAGATGTAATTTGTTTGGTTATGTGGTGTAGAGTGAGATTCTTAAGAAAATGGTTTGGTGAAAAGAAAGATGGGAAATCCCTCAGGAAGATAAAGTGTGGTAAAGCGGCATGAGGAGATGGGATTGCCAAAGAGTTTGCCAAGAAAGGGAGTGATATTTTTGATAGTTTAGTCATACTTTTCAGTGTATTTATGATTGAGGACTGGCTGTAACTTTGTATGGGCATGGGGTGACAAAAGTTAATGCTTAGGTAACATAGTTAAGTCTGTTGTGTATACATAGCAAGGTGCACTGAAGATTGAGGAATGAGAGAATGGTGTCATGCACAGAGCATCAGATTGGGGAGGAGCAGTGTGGTTTCAGGAATGGTAAAGGGTGTGTGTCATGTGTTTGTCAAAAATTTGATGAATACTGGGGGAAAGAGAGTGACTTGTAGGTGCCCTGTGGAAGGTTTTATTAATGTATGGTGTAGGAGGAGTGCCATTAGATTCATTGGTGATTTTATTGGGAGATCTATGAGATAAAGTTTGTGAGGAAGGGAGGAGGGTGAATGTTTTTTATTGAAATTGAGTATGAGGTAAAGAAGGTAAATACAAGGGTCTTGGAAGATGAATTATTCTCTCGCAGCTGACATGGCTCTGTTAGCGAACTTTAGAGACAGTTTCCTAATGCTGGTATCTGGATTTTGGAGTGTGTGAATAGAGGATGTTGAGAGTAAATTTGAACAAAAGGTAATCAGGCGTAGCTGGGAAGTGAGGCAGGATAGTTTGGATGGGAAGAGCCAAGAGATTTGGAGTACCTGTGAGTGGACATGGCGGTGGATGGAACAATGGGAGCTGAAGTGACACATAGGGTGGGAAAGAGGGCTAAGTTCCTAGAGCATTGAAAGTGTAAGGGAGGTCATTGTCATGGTAAAGATGGGTATATTTAATGGTATAGTAGTACTGACTGTCTTGTGTGGATGCGTGTTTTGGGATCGGAATGCCAAGGGAAGGATATATTGGAAATGAAATGTTGTGAGCGCAGTATGTGTTATGAGGTTGGTTGACTATTTAAGGGAATAAATGAAAGAGCAAGGTATAGTAGTAGGCAAAGCATGATGTAAAGTTGACGAAGGTGTAGTGAAATGGTTTAGACATAAGGAGAGATTTGCAGAGAAAGGCTACGACTTCTTACGTGGCAGAATTGGTGGGAGGAAGGGATAAGGGTTATGAGACTGAGGTGGATTGAGAAGGATGGAATGAAAGAGGCTTAGAGATTTTATGTGGATGGTGGACTCGGGTTTGATGCATTATCCATGACAGCTGGAGAGTGGATATGAGCAAATGTTCCTGGTGCTACCTTGCCAAGGTGGGATTAGTTGAATAGCACAATGTTAGTGTTGATAGATATAGTATGAATATGAGTTGGGGGGGAAATTACTCTGTAGTAAAAGGTTGAGGCATTGTCTCTGCAATATATTCATTTTTGATTTCAGAAGTCCACTTCAGGATGAGTTCACCACCAAACTTTTCGCTAAATACCAGAGCATCAGATTGCTACTCAGCTGACAGCACTCTTAGGTAAGTAGTCAAAAATTAAAATGGAGGTTTCTTCTACAACAAGATTAGAAGATGCAGAATTTTCTGCTAACTCATTTGGTGTACTTTTCATTGACTTGAAAAGTGAGAGTTTTTCCATTGTATATAGTTGAATGTATGCCCTTAAAACCTGATTCTTTTAGAATTTTGATTTTCATACTTGTGTATTTTCCTATTTTTGGGCAGTAATTTTTTTTGCACATTATTTGGTCGTGAAGCTTGCTGTCTGTTATGGGGAAATGAAAGATGCACTTGGACTTTGTGAAGGAAGATTGTAGGAGGTCCCAGTTAAGCAGATGAAACATAGGACCATTACTGCTGTAAAAGGTTTTGGACGTGCAGAAATATCACCAATTACAAAAGCAGGGACTTTTACTAGTGTAGGAAAAACTGCTTAATAGATTAGGAATGTATGAAGTGAAATAAGGTTTGTGGAGAGTATAAGGTGAAAGAATGAATAATAGATACACACGGACTGTACAACAGTTTAAGAGCATGTTAGTATCATAGTTAGTGGGCTCCATTTGTGGTGATGGCCAAGATGCATAGTATGTGCAATTCAAACATGCATGCAAAATATATCTATAATAAAAGAGCTACAAAAATACCTAACATTCGTGTTCAATTGTTTCTCTCACCAGTAAACTAGGAAATATGGCTGCAAATCTTTGCAATGATAATATACATGAATTTGCCAAGTTAACCAAATTGTGCTTGCTTTTTTTTCTCATTCTGCTTTGTGTTGCCTCTATCAATATCCCAACAATCATTCTCAAAGTTTGCTATTTGGCATCACAGTTATAACCCTACAGTTGTTTGGTTCAAGATTTTCTGTATTTGTGACCTGGCAAGGAGCTTGGTGACAGCTGGAGATGAGCAGGTTGTTCAAGGATAGGAGGGCATGATGATGGTCAGGGAGGCCGTGGTAGCCTCCTGCAGGGGCAAAAGGTTCTGAACTATTTGACCAAGTCATCAGTCCTGAGTATTTCTTTTAAATTGGACAAACAGCTTCTGAGCTTTGTGTAACAAGAAAAATAAAGTGAATAGTAAAAACTTTTGCTTCAAACCCGGAACACCTAATAAGAACATAGCTGTAGCAATTACAGCATTACTATCCAAAAGAAAGAACAAAGCAAAGAGCCAAGTGCCTCTTGTGTCTTAAAGGCTATTGTTCCTTGTACTACCTGGATAGAGTGGGACAGAACAAGATGATTTGTTAAGTTTTCAGTTAGAGGGACAGAAATGATCTTGTATCTTTTTTGTTTGCTTTTTAAAGTTCATTGTACAGTTTGTTGAAACTCTTAGATTTTTTCCTTTTGTTTTGTTTGCTTTGTAGTACCTGTATGAATTTTAATATACTGGAAATCTTACTTCTAAGTATAATTAAGATTTTTAACTCAAACTATTTTTGACTGTTGGGTATATGGTGCTGTTAGAATATTACAGGTAAATCAATTAACTAAAAAGATGCTTTCACTTTAAACAGAATGAGGAGTCCGTCTCCAATGCTGTGGAGTGGAGTCAGTCCTTTGAAACATACTTGGAGTCCTCCAGTTGCAACAGAAGTGTCTGGTCAAATGCTGTGTGGACTTCGGGACCTGTCGTTAGGGGAGGGAAATAATTTGGTAAGTTTTGAAGAGTTTCTGATAGTGATTGATAAAACTACAGTTTTGCAGAGGAATTCCTTTACAAAGTTTATCATTAGATTGTTCATGATTGCAGAAAATATTTTTGTTCCCTATATCTGCATACAGGCATTTCTGACAGCATGGTGGTTGTGTTCTTGTGAAACTTGACATCATATGAAATTGTCTTCTTTGAGGTAATCATCACAAAGTGCTCTTATCTTTCTATCTATCTCTCTATATCTCAGATGCCCATTCCCTGTGGGAACTCCCATGGCTCCTATCATCACTATGATCTGGAGAGGAGTTTGTTGTAATGTGAAGATCTAACCTTTCCCACCTTGAATATCTTGCCAGCTTAACATTAATAATAGCAAGGACCGTAACATTGCCTGGAAGCCTTTAAAGCAACAACCACCATTATACATGCAGGGTTGTTGGCCTGCAGGTTTTACTTTAACAGTAACCTTAGAAAATTCCTAGATTGTTGGGTGATTTAGTGATGTGTGGAGGAATCCTTATTATGACTATCAGTTGGTGAGAAGTGAAGAATATCAAAATTATGAAGAAATATGGCAGCTTTAAAGTGGCCAAGCCAAGAAGTCTCCACTATCCGTCTCTTTACTTTCCTCTCTTGCATACACTATTAAGTGCACTTTCACCCTTTTCTCCCTCCAGTACTCTTTCATTCTATTTTCCCATGTCACAGGTCATCCTCTTACACCATCCTCTTTTAATCATACTAGCATACATTCTCTTTATACATTCCTTTTCTTGCATTCTTTCCAGTGCCTGAACCACCTTGAAGTATTACATTTCACCCACTCTACCACTCAACAATTCATTCCCTTCTTAGATATGTCGTGCACACCTTCATTACTTACTTCATTATATGAAGAGTTGTGCGAATCTAGTGTTGTCAAATGTTATATGTGACATAGAGAGAGTGTATGTTTGTGGACAGACTGCTTGCAGTCCACATGTGGGCGAGGCAGAAAGAAAAGATGGCTACCTGGGTCAGAGAAGGGCGTTTTGAACAACCACTGAAGTGCTGTCACTGACCCTCCTGATGCCTAGGCTGGTAGTACTGGTAATATACCTCCAGCCTCCCTGGTATATACTATACCACATGCTCTTCTCAAATAACTCGTTTCCACAACATTGGGTGGTATTTGCTTCATAGTGATGAGTGTAGTGATCCAGATGATGTTTGATAATGATAGTGCATTAAAAACAATAGATAAATGAGTTAGTGACAGTTGAAATTTGTCAGGCTTAGTAGCTGTCTTGGCAGTACGCTACCACCAGAAGTTTTCATGTCTTGAGGAAGGTTGAGGCCTCTTGCACTTTCTTCTGAGGTTTTTTTTTTTTTCCCCCGCTGTCTCCTGCGTTAGCGAGGTAGCGCAAGGAAACAGACGAAAGAATGGCCCAACCCACCCACCT
>JAUTXX010083426.1:2962-14961 GCA_032273605.1 Panulirus laevicauda
CCCGAGACAAGGTTGGTGTATGACCATAATACATCCGTTCATCACGTGGCATGAGAGCGTTCTAATGTTCGAAGCTGTTTCGACATCATCTGCCACAAGATGTCTCACACACGGTCCCTAAAAAGACTTACTTCCAGACGAAACCATAACAATGGTGGTCCTCCAGCAGGAGTGTCAGGAAGTCTGACCTACTTCGTCTGATTGACTCACACTAGATAACTTCTCAATATCCCTAGACTCAGGGCAGCATACGAGAGATGGTGGCTGTCGGGCCTTAATGTGAAAAGCTTCTGAATTTGACTGTTTTCAGTTTTTCTCTCTGTCTTTACCAGATCGTAAGTTCCGTGTATAAGAATCTATCTACAAAAGGTGTTCTTAAAACATGACAAACGCCCCGTGTGCCCCATATTTGGTTCTATTTTTATTCTTTCCGGACTTTCAACTGAATGATAAACCCGGTACACTGATAGTGTGGCCTCGGAAGTCTTGTCAACACGTTCCCTTTCCATAACCACTACGTATAGCAGCGACGGTCAGTGAGCCAGCCTGGCGAACGCCCTGGGGAACAGCACCACCTGACGCGGTAATCAGTGACGGGGAACGACCAGGATGTGGAAAACACTCCACTGAAGTAGCAGGAGACCTTGTGACGGACGGACACGTATGGGGAGGCGGCCTGACATGATATAGGGATATGAACATGACGTTAAAAGCTCTGACGTGGGTTGAACGGGAGAGGAACCTGGTAAAGACCATGGGGATGCGAGAGCTGTAGGTCCAGGAGGATATATGCAAGGGTCCTGAAACCCACCACACGGGGGAGAGAGAGAGAGAGAGAGAATAGTTATTTTTCCAACCAAAAAGCGTTGCCAGACAGCTGACGACTCGACCAGGCCAGGAGAGATAAAGGTTGTCAGATGGGCACTCTCTCCCCCCAACTCAGACAGTGAGAACCAACCCATCTGGGGAACCAATCAGGGGTCAGGTTTATGAACCTGCGTCAGGCAAACCTCCAGTCAGGGGAGCGCCAATAAGATGACAGTATGCTTTTAACTCTCGATTCTGAGTGGTTCTTAGTTCAGCAGATGTTATAACTGTATCATTATCGACCATCGCATCTGCTACGGTGTTTGCTTTGAAATTCTTTCTGTTACTTTTATGATAATGTGATTATAGAATTTGTTTCAATTAAAGTCATGTACAGTTTGAAACACATGTATTCATACACCATTTGTCTTTAACTGTTCATTAAATTCTTTCATACTTCATTACATTCACTGTATATCTATAGTGTCAGTAACTTGAAAGCAAACTTAGAAATGGAGAATCGTATCATTACGTTACATATATTTATATCCTCAGATGAATCAAGACCTATGCCTCACGTGGAATCAGAGAGTCCTAACCGATTTGAACTGCCCTGTGAAAAGACAGTTGTTGGATACCGTAACTGATACAATCATCATGTTCTACCCAGCCAGCCCCTCACAGGTCAGTTCTCATCATGTGGACCTCGTCTCCAGTCGTGTTCCTCCTCCTCGTGGCCGTACGTGCCGGTAAGAGAACATTGGGAAGGGAATAAATGACGTCAGGCCTATAGAGGCAGGAAGCAGGGGCGAGTCAGGCAGACAGGCACGCCAAGACTATAGGGGCACGTCAGACTTATAAGGATACTGGAGTGTGCATATGTGTTTTTGTGTGTGTTCACCTATTTATACTGTACGTGTGGAAAGGGAGCTTTAAACTCAAGGGACCCCATTTCTCACTATAAACCTTTCAAAAGTGTTGGTCTTTGCATAGTCGCACATCCACTACGTTATTCTTCACGCCGACAGGAGCTGAGTGCCCTACGGGATTCTTCAGCGGCCTGGACGGATGCTTCCTGGTGGGCGAACAGGAGGGAGGAGGCCCCACAAACCTTGGATGGCAGGCAGCCAGGGACAGGTGTACCGCCCTCGTCCGAAAGGGGTGGACCATCGACCTCGCCACCTTCGACTCCGTCGCCCAGCTTGAGTCTGTCTCCCAGAGCTGGGCTGTGATCGGTAAGCCTCCTCTAGTTAAAAGGGTATTCACTTTCTGGGATGTGGCTATAAGTATCATGATTGTAAAAGAGACTATTAAAAGTATGGGATGACTCATGGGGTTGTACTGTCGTCTTCAATGGTCGTACAGTTTACCTTATGGGGATTAAGTACTACGGTAGCACGATTGAGGTGTCATGGTATTGTGTCTAGGATGATACAGTCTTCCTGCTGGGCTCAAGCGTAACTTCGTCTTAGCATTATGATATGGATTACAGTCAGGCACTTGGATATCACACACGTGACTACAATTGATTACAATACCATTATATTACATCTGTAAACCTTAAAGCTCTTTAGAATGTGTTCTCGACTCTGAAATGGACTCTACGTCCCTCATGTTTTGCAGTTATGGAATTTTGTGTGTGTGTGTGTGTGTGTGTGTGTGTGTGTGTGTGTGTTAGTCTGGGATGATGGAAAGGCACGTGTGGCTTTGATGTGTCAGTCATTGTAAAATAAAAAAGTATCTGAAAAGAAAAAGAAAATCCATTTTGTCATAGAACTCTTTTGTAGGTGGGTCGTATGATTACGAGTACCCATACATGTGGGTAGGCATCCACAAGGTGGGCGACCAGTTCCTGGGTGTGGATGGCAAGTCTGTGTCCTCCTCCTCCTACATATGGCAAGTGGCTCACCCTCGATTGGAGAACCAGTTCGTCTACCTGGACGACGTCACCCTCTCCACTGGTCAAAATTCCTTCGGTCGACTATACGCCGTCAGCTCCCCAGGTACTGTGGTCCGCAGGTACATGTGTCGGGCCACGCCCAGCCCTGCCCCTGCCTCCGACTCGTAATATCCAGGTCACTCCTCAAGCAGAAGCTAAACTTTACTGACCTCTCAGTAATGAATCACGGCTTTAATAGACTTTATAAAAACAGATAGACATCAATTCTATTTGAAAGGATTGCAATAACAGTTCTATCTAACTACAATAATAAAGAAGAAACTCTGTGGCTTTTTTTTTAATGATATATAAACTGGTCTTTCACAAGCTACGTACGTATCTGGTAATGAAGAGAACCACAGAAGCAAAATTTTATTGTGATTATCATTGTTGACACAACTGCTGAACAAGCTTCCTGCACTACCTGTACAGTTCTGCTTATTTGAGAGTATCACAGACTCTAGTTGGCTGATCTGGGTCTCACTAGATGAATGCCATCACCTCTGGAGTGCTACTCTGGGTCATCCTGGACGACGAAACTTTCCTCCAGTTGAATAAAACTGTCTGAATGAAAGACTTTGTTTACCTTGCAGCCAATCCAAAAATATAATGGACTATTTTTCTTTCTAGGATGATGATGTTGCGAGAGAAAAAAATAAAAACAGAAATTACTGAGGAGTTTAAAAGATAGACACATCAACATTTAACATGACAACTCTTGCATAATATAAGGCAAGACTTACTGATGTATGTGACTACACATTAACTCAACATCAATGTGTTCACTGTGTTGAGCCGTTATGTGCATTATTCCTTAGTGCTCTTATCAATAGATAGGATCATCATTGTAAATACCATTGACAAACCTTCCCTTTTTACTACTGTAACAAAGACATGTTTACTTTCATGATGTAAATACACAGCATTTTTACTTTCGTGACGTAAATAATCAGGTTCTTTACGATGACCTCACAGGATCACCCAGCAAGAGTGGCTGGCATGAAGGGGATCACACAGCAGCTCTTCTCACCCTCGCTGAAATCTGACTTACATACAGTTTATCACGTGATTCTCAATATCTCCTCAAACAAAACTCTTAATTCCAATTCAGTGAGGATGGAAGGTCACATCATTGTCTTCTGACCAACAGATTATTTGCATCACACTGGTTCTCTGTGTCGTTCATAACTTTCCATCATGTTGAGGAGAAAAATCTACCATAAGAACTGTCGTAAACTGTTTGCAAGTATTTATTGGATACAAATTTTGTTACTGAAATACTTTTGTTATTCTGTATCTACCAGCCGCTTTACCAACCATGATGTGACCATTTTATGAACTAATGTTAGTCAAGATACAACGAAAATATTCATAACTATGTATGATGATAGGTTCATGTTGTTGAATACATAGTTCCTTCATCACTCGTCACTGGGTGGTGATGTTCCCTCAGTCACTCGTCACGGGGAGATGTGAGGTGTTAGTTACAAAAGTCTGTAGTTACAGATTTTGTGAGTCATTTGTCCTCTGTCGCTGCCAGGAAAGTTTAACATCTCGAGTCACAGTCTGGACTCAGTCTGCCAGAATGAGTCCCTAGGCGTTGCTCCTCTCCTCAGTGCCGGAATGAGTGTCCTAAACCCCACGGCGGACGGGGTTCGCCAAAGCCTCCACCAGAAACGTAACCATGGACATCAGCCAGCCAGAACCCAGGACCAGCCACGCCCCCTGCAGAGTTGACAAGTGACATGATCTTGCGAGGAACTAAGGTTTCAGAGTGACTTTGAAATGGTTAATGTGTCGAAGATGACTCAGACTTTGAGTAACTCAGTTTTTAAAGCAGTTCAAATCTTTAGTAACTCACACTTTGTAGATAACTCAGATTTTGAGTAACTCAAACACTGTAAGTAATACAGGATTTCAATAACACAGACTACGTAAATGATTAACACTTTGAGGAACTCAGACTTTGTAAATGATTCGGATTTTAACAGAAATTACTAATGACTCAAAGTTTATGAATGACTCAGATTTATTTCAGTTGAGTCAGTGTGAGTAAACACACTTCAAACTAACTTCCTAAACTTTTCTCAGAAACTCGATACTTTGTGAATGACTCACAAGTACCATACTTACATCATCGCACGGTGCAGCTCACACTCAGTGAGTTGTTATTACCTGTAGGTTATCTATGGTCAGGGTGACACTCCTGTTTCCCTCTCCCTCCTCAGAGCCTCGCCTCCTGCTGTTAAATAGGATGTCACTAAACCACTTCCGAACCTGTAGGTAGGTAGGTAGGTAGGTAGGGTGAGTGTTAGTGAGAGGTGACATGACCTGCAGGATGATAGGGAGGGTAATATACCTCCGTGGGGAATGGTAAGGTGAGAAAGATGATAATACATCTTTAAAGGGAAGAATAGAATTGGAAAATCTTAAGACTAATAATGATACCAAAAGTAATAACAGTAATAAAGACAATAATGATAATAGTAATAATAATAGTAAGAATATTAATAATAATGATAATAATGATGATAATAAAAATGATAATGATAATGATAATAGTAATGATAATAACAATGATAATGATGATACGAAAAAGAACACGGTATGATGATACCAGCTCGTCAGCCATCGCTGGCTTTTAAAGACATGCTCACTGAGCACTAGTAAACAGATCTTATGATCCTATATCATCAGCAGCTGCCAGTCTACACGAGATGATGATCATCATGAGGTAGGGATCTCACCAGCCCGGCTTCCACGACCCTGGTGACGACCTTGTCGAAGTTCGGTTTGTAGGGCGCCTTCTTCGGCATGGCCATTCCAATCCTGAAGAGATGACGAGGCACTGGGATGAGACAGACGTCTTAGTAGTGGGTAATGTTATGTATACATACGTCCAGGTATAACCCGATATCATAAAACAATATTTTTTGGCTTCCAGGACTAAAGAATATCTCGCGTCGTGTTCAGGGAGTTGAAGTGAATTATTCCCGGCCTCTTGAAGAGAGATCGTTGTTCATGTGTTGTGCGAAGGTATACTGTCAGAATGCCTGCCACAATATTCTAAAAAGAGAATGGTATTTGGATGTGAACAGACGTACTTGACTCACATCATGGGTCTTTTTGGCCCTGTTAAACCTGAGTGGTAATAGGTAGATTGATTCGTCCAAGTATTCTTAATATATTCCGATGGATAAAGTCTAAATTAAAACGAAGGAAAGTTGTAGGATAGATTAATTATCTACTATGTAAGGACTTGACCTGGAGAGCTGGCATTCGTGACCTGGTCGAGGAATAGCACCCATGACCTGGTCGAGAGAGAGATGACCCTCGCGACCAGGTCTAGTGGTGGTGGTAGTAGTGGTTGCGGTGGTCCTCACCTGAAGGGCAGGAAGCACTCTCTCATCACATGGAGGGTCTCCTCCCCTTGTCTGTTGGTGTAGTTAGTGGCGATCATATACTCCAGGAACTGACGGTTCTCCATCATGGCGTACCTGGTGTGTGGAAGTACCAGCAGGTATCAGTCACTTGTTCTCTCATGTTCTGCAGGTATCTGCTGGTTGTTCTCTAGTGTTCTGTGGAGTCCTAATAGGTATCTACAAGTTGTTCTCTCGTGTTCTCGTAACCTTCAAGTGTGTGTGTGTGGGGGGGGGGGTGTGTTTTCTCCTAGGAAGATGCCCTACTCACTTCCTCTGTGCGGTCAGCAGGATACCTTCCTCAGCACCGCTGACGGGCTGGTAGCGGAGGGCCAGCTGCTGCACCATGGGGTCTGGGTTCTCCTGCAGCATCTTCTTGAAGGTGAGGCCCGTCGCCCCCCACGCTGGCAGCGACGACGCCACCAACTGCGGGTCAAACAACAGCCTTACGAAACGCGTTGCACCCTCACCTGACTTTCCACTTGTTCAAGAGATTAACAAACAGTTCCTTTTAGAAGGGTTCTACCAACCTGGGGAAGCAAATGATTCCGGACATCTAAGGTAAATCGGAGGCTAAGAATACCAACAACTTAACTAGATCCTTGACAGCCAGAGTCATCCAATCATCTACAATTTATGAGTCAAAAACTGAATACCTGTTGGAGAGTATCGATGGGCGGCTGTGTGAGGGGGATGGTGAGGAAGGCAGTGAGGGAAGAGCGGTAGACCACGGTGATGAGGAGCCCATACCACACCCACATGATGAAGTAACTCCTGGTCACGTCACTCCGAGGTACCTGGGGTCAGTGATCACCAGCAGGTGAGGTCAAACGAGGTCACACTCTACATCTCTCCATATAACTTACATCAGCAATGCTACACTGTACTACACATCCTAAAGGTCAACACTCACAGCCACAGGATCGTTCTGTCGTCTGTAGCAACTTCGTGAGACATGACTACATTTCCCTGGCCTCACCTGGGGCATCCCCACGCCGAAGAAGATGCCGGTGCCGTAGAAGACGTTCTGGCTGAAACTTGTGACCCAGGAGGTCTCATCATGAAGGAGGCGATGGGAAGCGCGGGAGACCAGGTAGAGCACAGGCGTCCCCAGCAGGAGGAAGACCATCGCCGTCATCCACACCTGCAGGGTCAACCCACCCCGTTCACTGCCTCACACTGGTGGTAAACACATTTTTCATTTCCCTGTGGATATGAATATATCCGGACTCACAGGCAAACTTCATACTTTACCTTTAGTTATACTAACATTCAGACTATATCTCACTCCCCAGGATTAACATTATGGTTGTAACAAGCGTCTCAAAAGACTCGACTCAAAGATAGAATTAAGTATTTACCTTTAGCTCAAGAAATCTTCAAGTTACGAATAAAGAATTTGCATACGTGGACTCAGATTCCTGGCATGTTATAGGTATGAACAGTTATTGACCTAAACATAAACATGAAATCTACCCAAAAGTTCGAACTTCTGAGACATTCATTAATACTACTCCCAGTAACGTCGACAGGGGTAATACTGCTTCCCTTCTTATCCGTCACTTCTTCCTTGACTTAGCCAGGGGTAAGGCTCCCTAGCCTTTCGTATAGTAGTAGTACCTGGGGTGTGAAGGGGTAGAGGAGGGCGATCCACCGTGGCAGGGGCTCGGGCAGCGGCGTAATGAAGCATCCGAACTCCATGTCGTAGGCCACCGTCATGTCCACCACCTGCAGACAACAGGTAGCCACACCTCAGGCACGTCTCACACTCGCAACGGCTAGAACCCCACATGGGTAAAGTCCACACACCTCAACTGCTTACCTTAAGAAATATCTTACATCCTTAACCAGATCTCCAGTCACTCACCGCATCAGGATAGGTTATAAAGATTTTACTTTTCATGTGTCGACAGACAACTTGAAATGTAGACAGACGGAAAAATATGTTTTCAGTGGAACTGTCCATTACGAATAAGTTAATGATGTTATACCTATTTGAATTGCCTATTTGTACTGTACTGAGGAGGGAGTTTTACAATCGTGTGGCCCCCGTCTGTGTGTGTGTGTGTGTGTGTGTGTGTAACACACCTCGAGATAGTGGATGTGGATGAAGAGGTTTGCGACACCCATATGCGCCCGATGCTGAGTCAAGTCACCCGTCAGGCCCGACCAAGACCCATTAGCCAACGGAGACCCCCACTTTCCCCCGTCTGATGGGTTCACAATCTTCAGGAGGAAGTTGAGCGCCTCGGACAGTATCTGCAGCAGCCGGATATCAATACCTGCAGAAGAAGTTGCTGAGCATTCATATCATTTGAAAGAATGAACTGGTAATTTTCCACACACACAGGAAAGTGAATGTATATGAACTGCGCATATGATAATACATGTATATCGCTCCAGTTCGGTGAGGATTCGAACAAGACAGAGGCAATGATAGCACCTGAGTGATGATGAAGCTATCCCATATCATATAAAGCCATGACCTTCCCAAGGTGACCTTCGGGTCAGATATCCCGGGATCCTGTGGGTGTCCATCCCACCCACCGTCGTAGTGGTGTCCGGCTGCTCCATCATGGACGTCCACGATGGACGGGGCGTGTTCGAAGGTGACCGCCCGCAGTTCGCTGCCGTGGAAGTCGTCTAGCTTGTCGGGGAAGAGGTGGGCTTGGTTGGTGGGGTGGCCGTGCTGCCACCGTTCTACCAGGTACACGGGGTCGGCCACGTCGTCCCGGAACACGTGGTGGGTCCATACCTCGTATTCATGGCCAGGCTGGTCCACACCCCCCTACCCAGTGAGAAGAGAAAAGGCATCTCTAATCTCCCTCAACCCTAAACAAACACATCAAGTTATTTTTCTTGGCCAAATCAATTTCATTATTATGAAAAGGTTATTTGTGGTCACTGACCCTTGAGACCTTCGAGATAACGAGAGCATAAGGCCGCCAGGCCATGACCTCATTCTCTAGGATGACCTTTGCTGACCCGACCCCCTCCCCCGTCACGAAGATGAAGCGACCTAGGTAGTGCAGCTGTGTCCGAAACTCCTCAGACAACACCAGTGATCGCAGACCCTCAGGCTAGCGGAGGAGATAGAAAGAGATATATCTCCACCTTTAGAACTGGAAGAGAGAGAGAGATGGTGGGCAGAGATATTTCTATCTATATACATATCTAAATAAGGTTAAGAGACCGAGTAACACACACACACACACACACACACACATCAACCTGGGCCTCACCTCCTGTGAAAGTAGGATGTAGGCAGAGCAGGTGCTGAAGACTGGGATCTCCGTGTCGTTCGCCAGCACCAGGTTCCCCCCTCCGTCAGGCAGGTCCTCTAAGGCGAACACCATCAGCGGACGACCCATGATGTTCAGGATCTCATTCACGTCTCCCCAGTCATCTCGTTGGTCATAGAATAAGGTGAGACCACAGTTCTCTAAGAAACTGAGGAAGAGATCATGGTTTTCTAGGATGCTGAGGGATCGTTGTTTTCTAAGAGGTTAGGGAAGGGATCCACAGTTGTCTAGAAAGCTGTTGGAGAGATTGTTCAGTTGTCTAGAAAGGTGTGTGTGTGTGTGTGTGTGTGTGTGTGTGTGTGTGTGTGTGTGTGTTTGGAGAGAGAGAGAGAGAGAGAGAGAGAGAGAGAGAGAGAGAGAGATCATAGCTCTCTAGGGATCTGGGGAGAAACTATAGTTCTCTAGGTGGCTAGGGGGAGTGATCGTAGTTTTCTATGAATTAAGAGATTAAAGTTCTGCCAGAGAATGTGGCACGGTTCTGTTAAAAGCTGAAGATGTATCTTTCACTTCGTCTCTCTCCCTAGTCAGGACGTGTGTGCCTCACCTGTGCACTATGTACTGAACGACGAGCGGCAGGGAGCCGCTACTGCTGGGGAGGTGGGTTGCACCATCGTGGAGGGCGGCCCATTGGGCTGGTAGCGTCGGCAGCGGTGAGCCAGGAACATCTAGGATGGCAGGAGGTGGACTGGTGACGGCGCCCCACACATTCATCACCACACCCACCAGGACAACCCTGCACGGAGCGTGGTACGTGAGTTCTCATGAATCTCCAGATAGTCGGCTACAATTTGGAACACATACTCAACTTCAGAGACTGCTGGGTTAGTTGTACTCACAGTACACGTGGGTATGGAGGCATCACGACCCAGGTTCTCTGTTGGGCAAGCAACAGCACCAGACTGGCCACCTCAAGACGTCGTCCCTCACCTACATGGCATCAGGGTAGCCGGGTCCAGACTCCTCCTCAATCCTCCATTTTTCTTCGTCCACAGATTCAACCAGAAGGTCAAAATAGACATTTATCGACATGAAACGTATATGTGATCTTAAGTTATATATAACTGATTCACAAAATCATACGTATAGGCATAGAATATTGTTCATCTTCATAATTTCCTGGAAGTCTTGTATGACAAAAAAAAAATGACTTTCTTGCATCAATTTTAGAGTGTGAGAGATTGGTGGTGGGGACGACTTGTCTGGCGAATGAAGCAAAGTTTGCCCTCACCGGCTCTCCTGAGACCTGGCTATTGATTTCTTCATTCTTAACGTTGGTCTGTGAAGCAGGAGTGATGAGGGCTCACTACAGAAACGAGACTGTTTCGTTTTACCAGCTCGACCTGGCCGAAATATGGTTGCCGCCTTCCCCTAATCGACCTCAACACACACACACACACACACACACTCCCAGCTTAGGATGGCTAACTATCTAACAACCATTCCGAAAAGGACTTGAAGAGCTTGGTTGGCTATGATAATGTCTTACAACAACCTTGAATATTTATATGATCTTTTTTTCCCAACTACTCTGTTCCTCACGCATGCCTGAGCATTCCTAAGCAGAGGTGTCGCAAAGCTACGCATTATCTTGCTTGATGTACAATTGACATCTGAATTGTATTCTCACCACCTACAAATGCTCACGCTCCCTGCTGTGGTTTACATGCCACTCCACAGTAAAGTAAATGACTCTCCTTTGTGTCGACGACATCAAGGTTATAAGACATATATATGAAAGGCACGATTGAATGGTGGGTGAGGCAGCTCTTGTGCCGATGTGACATACACGAGTTGTGAATCCCAAACCTGTATTTCAGTTGAAGCAATAACTTGATAAGAAAGAATGATTCTTGGGGGCACAAGAACAGTTATTTATTCTCAATCGACGCTATACTTTGATGTATTCGAGAGAATAAGTCTACCTCTTACATGCCATCATACTTAAAGGCGTCTCGAAAGGAGTTCCATAGTTCTAGTGCTCATCCCTGAACCAGTGAAAGATATTCCACAGTACTAACCTTTCATTCAATTCCTATAATGACAATATTTAGGGCAATTGTGTTAACTGAACGTTCATATTCATTAAAATGAACGTCCATGATCATTTTCAAAAAATATCATACACCAAGCATTATATAAGTATAAATGAAATTGTTACGTGAATGTATGAATAATGCCCAGATAATATCTAGATCTTTGTCTTCAGTTTCCGTATCAATGGTTTCTTTTAATTTCAGCAACATTCTTCAAGAAATTTCATTGTTAATAAAACATTCCTCGAGTCATATATCTGCAACAATGTACACTTTCAAGGTCACAACTCACTGTAAGAAATATGAACTTTAGATTTAGTCATGTATGAAAGATAATATCATTTTTTGATAATATAAATCAGTCATTAATTAATGCAAGTTGATTCTGGATTATTGTTTAAGCAGACTATATTTTCTTATCTAAACGAAAATAAGGTGTGGGTATTTTCCTTTTACATCAGTATGTGTTTGTATTGAATTTCTTTCATAATGTTGATTG
>JAUTXX010083536.1:4782-21838 GCA_032273605.1 Panulirus laevicauda
TCTTTATATCTGTTCCATACTCCCAAGCACAATGCACAGTTCTGTACTCTACAACAAATATTCTCCACACACTCCATACATAGCTTTCCACTCATTCTAGCTTTCCACAGCTCAACACCTTCGACATTCTATCAGTCCACAACTATCATCTTATGCTATTTCATGCACTCCATTATCTCGAACCGATCTGCGTCCACAACCATAATAGCCTCTTCACTCCCTCCACTGTTTTGTGCACCAGATTTAGGTATCCCCCATACCCTACCACTCCAAATCCCGTGTTTTCATACTCCATCATCCTTCATATTTCACGCCCCATCAATCGCCATACTCTATATCCTTAAACCTCTCACGTCCAAATACTCTTTGTACTGCACATCCTTTACATTCCATACCACTGCACCTTACACACTCTTACCAACACTCTCCAGACCCATTATATGCTCCACACTCCAGCACCGTTCAGACCTCAGTGTTACTCCACACTTCAACGCCCACCACACCTTATCTGCTCTCCACATTCTTTATCCCATCCACTTCAACATTCCACATCGCTGGTCCCTCTACACTCCAGCAGTCCACCCTCTGGCCCGTCCACCCACCTCCGCCAGTCCTCCAGTATTACGTATGGTCGTGGCTGATGATATTTCTCCGGCGAGAGTGTCTAAATCAGGCCGGGTCTCTCCGGTTCCCGACATGGCTGGCAATATCTTCTAACTTTCCTTCTAGGTTGGTTTATCACGGCTAATATATTTCTCGCCGGGTGGGGTCTGTCTCTAATATCTACCACCGCCCATTTCCAGTCGTTTGCCACCCTCCTCCACCCATTCTCTGCCTTACTACCACCACACTCCACACCCCAATCAGTCCCGCATTCTGGCCACTTACAGTCCATCTTTTCCTCAATATTTGGTATTCTATCGAGGCAATTCATCTCTCGTACTCACAGAGTTTCTACCACCTTTAGGCAGTGGACTACTGCAAAGGACCCAGTGGTCTGCTGCTATTTGTATTTCTTAGTGGCGGCGTAGACTAATGTCTTGGGTTTGGATTTGTTATAGCTCGTCTGGTGCTTCGTAGTGTGATGATATTCCTAGATTGGATGCTGTGGCTTTGTAGTGTCTGTTTTTTGGATGGATAGAGAGAGTCAAAATGTTAATGCCTCAGGCAGTGCTAAAGAGATCCTGTTGTCCAGTGGATAAAAAACATAAATGAGATCAGATGGAGGAGGTTTAGGTGCGTCTGGGGTAAAATGAAAGTTGTGAATATGCTCTTGAGCTCAGGTGCAGGAAGTCCAAGTCTCTTGAGTACATGAAGAATGAGACACAATATCAGAAAGATGTGGTGGTGATAATGGCGCGAATCCTTCCATCTTAGCTTGTTATCGCCAGGAGTTTGTTAGACAATACAACCTGGAGGAGGATGGAGCTCATAGAGTGGTAATGATAATCTAGCTGGAGGTGTTCCACACCTGGAAGTTACTTGAGGGTTATATGGAGTAGGTTTGCTGATCGGCAGAGCTGGTATGAGTGTCATTGACCAACAACTATAACTCCCATTACAATGTTCACGACTTTGAAACTATTTTCAGTTCTATGCAATTCTTGGCTGGAAACGTGACGGATAAACATATACTTTATCTGTTAAAAATATAAGATTAGTTTTGCTTGATATTAGTTTCAATCTTTTATACCAGATATTGTTTGTTCAGCTCTAATACATCATCAGAACTTCAGCACCTGAGATGTATTATGTTCATACAGCAGGAGTGCAGCGCTCACCTCAGCATACACTGCCAAACAACAGCTTCCGTAAAAGACATTAAACTTTTCTTTCCAACTTTTTATTTCCAAAACGACTTTTCCACTTGGAATACAATTTTTTTCCTTGTGTTTTTCGCTTCATTTTTCGAGCAGTAATTTTGTAGGTTAAAATGTTTGGAGGATTATGCAAGTTTTTATGACAGACCAGAAATGATTGTTGGGATGGTCAGCTAGTTGTCTGCTTGATAATAGTTCATGGATAGTTGAACTAACAGTTAAAGTAATGATAATATAATGATGAATATGATATGTCAGTGGAGACTGAATAATGTAGCCATTACTAGAATATATGAAGAACCCTAAATATAAATCCATATTTGCTTTCTTTTTTGTAGAATAACCCAGACGTGAAATTTTCATCAGTATCTTAAAGGATTAATGAAAAAGTGACAAAGGAATGTTACTGAAATGACACCTTCGTTAAACATGTAACTCTAGCGATTCAGTATGCATAAACAAGTACGATAGACTGAATATATACCGACACACCAGTACTGAGGAATTATGATACAAAAACCGGTCTGCTTTGCGTGCAAATGGATTTATATACATAATGTGACCAGCGGAGCTCATCACCAACAACTTAACACATTTGTGGCCACTGTACGCTAATAGCGCTAGTGTGTCAAGGTTAATTTGCACATGCAAATATTTTATGAGCAATTCTGGGTCAATTTGTATATGCTTTGCATGACGCATGAATAGCGCTTAGAAGCCATAGTTGCAACAAAGTCTTATGATAACAGCATCAAGCCTAGCAATTGTTGTATCAGGCTTAGTAACAGATGTACTGAGCCTTGTTGTAGCTGCATCAGGCTCAATGATTGCTGTAACAGGCTTAGTAACAGGTGTATTAAGCTTAATGATAGTCGCACCAAGCTCAGTAATTGCTATAACAGGCGAAGTTATAGATGTATTAAGCTTTATTGTACCTACAACACAACCATTATTATAGCCTCAAAAACCTTTAAAATAGCTCCAAAAGACTTGCTAACAGCTAAAACAGCCCTAATAAAAAAGTGGCTCAAGAATCCTTGCAATGTATGCACAAAAACCTCCACAGTAACAGCAACAATAATAGGAAAAACATTTTCATGATGGTTACCAAAATTTTCACATGTGACAAATTACTTCTATTTTCATTTTCACCTTTACAGTACATCATCAATATACTTGTGACCGACCACCGCAAATAACAAACATTTTTTTCATTTCATATGATTTCATCTGTGTCATCCCAGACAAGTCCAGTTGTTGTCTGTCATTATTTATTTATTACAGTGGATCCCATGTGTGTGACAATAATGTTTGGTCATTTGAACACAAAAGCCTATATTGCATGTTCACGATATTTCATGTTCGGCTGTGCATGCGCGATTCTGTCTGCGCTGTGTGCATGCGCAGTTTTGTCTGACCCAACATGCAACCACTGCTGCTTCTGTTTGTGTTTTGGTGTACTGTCATACGTGTTTGTTTGTGGGAATCTATGTATGTTGATGATTGGTGTATGCATTTTTAAGTAGGTTGTGTATCCGTATGTTTATGATTTTGTTTTGTTTGATGTTGTTATTATTGATACTGTTGTGTATGTGCATGTGTATGTCTGTGAATACTATTTGTAAATAACGGGGAGAGAATCTTTACTTTCATATTGCACCTTCTCTTAATCTTGTAACTGTGTATCTCGTCTTTATTCCTATGTGCACACACACACACACACACACACACACACACACACACACCAGCCTGAGCTAGGTACCCACTTTTTGTCTACTCCCGAGGGAGGATGAACACCCGGCTTGGGTGTGGGCAGAATGCCACGCCTAGTATTCGAACATATGTAGGTCCAACCCCTGGCTGGCCCAGGTTGACTCATGGTAATTAACACTAACCACTACACCACAGAAGGCTGAGGTTTGTTACTTTCTGTTCATAATTCTTTGTTTTGGTATATGTTTGTGAGTTTGTGCACTTGGTCATTTGCTTGCGTATTTGCTTGCAGAGTAAGGCTGACGATGATAACAAGAGCAGCTGCATAACGAGTAACTCTATATAATGACCTAAAGCACGTCATGTATAACATAATGATGCATGATAAAGCTCAGTAAGCATAGCTTAATCTGAGATGACGAAGGACAAACTTGGTTTGCTCTGTCGAAGGATACTAATTCGCTCGGCTGGTAATGACTGACGACCGCTTTATCCTGTGCAAATGTCAGGCGGCGTTGGTCCCTGCACGTAAACAAAGCCATCATTGAGCAACACTCGACAGGACAAAAAAGTTCCACCTAAATGTCTGTTTATCTACATACGACATTTTTTCCTCCTTTTTTTCGAGCTGATGCATCAGTACGGTCACGCGTTTATTATATGAAAATATCTAGTAATACCCAGGGGTCTGCTACAGTAAATATAATGAACGGGAATAATGCTTACTTTGCAAGCTGCACATAACAAGGATTCATATTACATTGTGCCTCTGAACTAAATTTTGTGGTGTCAAACTTTTATGAAATACACTGGAATATTAAAATGTACATTGGATCAAACTTCTAGACATAGGTTCACATGAAAAGATGAGGTATGTCTTAAAGAATAAACATAAGACATATTGAGGGAGATTACTATCCGCAGAAGGAAGAAAGAAAATAAGTAATTACTAAAATATGCCGGGATGGATGAATGAAAAATAAAAGATTTAATTGCACGCAAAATAAATGTTTACAGGAAACAATCCACTGGATTCCCCAACAAACATGAGCGGAAGCTTCGATTATTCGACTGCCTCTACCAGTCAGAGACTTTCCCCCGCTGCATCTGTCTTAAACAGATGTAATTCTGACCAGTGGTTTTCACTGCCGGGATTGAAAATGATTAATACCTTCTGTAAAGAATTATTCATCGTATAATGGATGCCTGTAAATTGTGAATGTCCCGGCATCCTGGCTAACATTATCATTTACCCCATCTCGTCCGCAAGTTTCTCGTTTCCTCCTCCTGTTGCCTGCTTTCTCCTTCATTTCACTCGTTTTGTTGTCATGTCTTCTGTTGACATCTTTCGCCAATGTTAGATCCTTTTCATTTCCTTTGGTTCTTGATATCCTCCGTTGTTTCGTGATTTTCACCCTTACTCCTGTGCTCTTCTTTCCTTGATTTCTTTCATCTCCGGGCACTGTCTTCCCTCTTGACTTCCTCCCTCTCATGGTGATGATATCTTTTTTCTGTTCATTCCTTACCCCCTTTGTTGACTCCTATCTTTTCTCTTTCCATATTCTTTGTTTTTTCTGTTCTCTTCTACTTGCTTTTTTCCCTTCTGATTCCTCCATTCATTTCTTTGACTCCTACAATTCTTATTCCTCTGGTTGTCTCCTCCCCCTTAAGACAGTCTTTAGTAGTAATTATCCCCAATGTAAGTCCACTTATTTTCCCACACGAAAACCCCTCGCAGTGAACCTTTCCCTCAGGTATGAGTTCCTCTTCTCTTCATCGAGAGAACCTCCATGTTTCTCCAACATAAAACCACTCTCACTGAGAAGGACATCTGCTTAGAGTGATTTGGCTTTCCTAAGGAGCCCCCTCCGTGCCCTTACATTCTCCGGCAGAAATAACCCCAGCCATCATGAGCACCATAACCCCATGAGAAGCACTTACTGCCTTAACCACCACTGGCGTCTCGAGTGCTACTTCGTAAGTAAGAGCCAGATGCTTACGCTAATGGACTTAGAGTAGGTCTAATTGGGTGAAAAGTGTCACTTCTCTACGAAGCCTGGGCTCATCTCATTCCTCACACTGATGTCCTTGCAGTCAGGCTACTATAGGGGAAGGCTGTACTCTCACTTTCATAGCTGAGTTGTAAGCCACAACTCGCTGCTGCTGGGCTGGTGCCCTGGGTTACTCAATCGTTGAAACAGCAGAAATACGGCGAGTTTTCCTGCAACGTTATAATGGAACCTCACACAGGCCTCTCCTCATCTGTGCCCCTCACTTCATTTGAATTCGACACAGAGCCGACACTGCAATAGAGACATTTTTCTATGTAAACTTCTAATACATACGTATATACACCTTAGTTCGTGCCGTATTAATCCTTTCTTCAAAGCCAAACATTTCAGGAACCTTGTATCGAACACAATGTCGCCCTCCTGCTCACCGCCTCACTATTGAAACCCTTTACATACCGCCTCCTGCACAGTCCTGTACTATCCCCATCACAGCGATCCTTTTCTTCCCATCGTACGCCCTCATCACTCACAGTACCTCCGTATCTGCCCATAAAAAACTGCACCTCCTGCAGTCTGCTTTAGTAGTCTCCCTTGACATAGTTTCCCACTTAGCACAGCGTTTCGGTAACCTCCGTGCCATACTACCCTGCTGCACAGAGCTTCAGTAACCTCTCCTGATATAACACCCTAACAGGCACTACTGCACTTCCCTCCCCTAACATAGTTCTACCCTGTATAATGCCTCAGTGACCTCCCTAACATAGCACACTCCTGGGCAGTGCCTCAGCCACCTTTCCTAACATAGCCCTCCCCTGTACAGCGACTCTTCTGGTACAGTATCTCCTTACATAATGCATCAGTAAAGTAACATTATGCAGTGCCTCCGTAAGGATGGGTTTGTACATAGCATAGTGTTAGTTCAACAGTGTGTGTGTGTGTGTGTGTGTGTGTGTGTGTGTGTGTGTGTATTACCTTACGACAGTAGTCTCAGTCTATGCAATGTTTTTCCATGGCAATATACCCCATAAAGCTCCTTCAACCAATATACAGTTACCTCCCCAGAAAACAGTCCCTTATCCCATCTTTTCATGGCCTCGTTTTGTCCCTTCGTCCTCAGCAGAGATTCCACTGCACAGTGTTGTAACACTGCGTCTGCTGGAAAGTGCTCTGAAACTGAGTTCCATGCGCAAAATACTGAACACATCACCTCATCACAGTATTCCCGGCGTAGCACCAAGAGCCAACACCGCAGAAATTACCAAATAGAACATCTTCGTACAGATCACCAAACAAAGCACACACACACACACACACACACACACGCACACATACAGACACAGACACAGACACACAGACACACACACACACACACACACACACACACACACACACACACACCCTAAACCGCATAGAGCACCAACACACAACGTCCCCAGAGACGTAGCCTAAGAGAACTCTCCTTGAACAGCGCCACCGGAATAGTAGCTTAGCAGCGCTCCACTGCACAGCTCCTCCTGCACGAACTAAACACAGCACTCGCTGCACAGAGCCTCCTGGATATCACCCCAACACAGCGCCCCGAACACAGCGGACCAGTGACCCGCCATCTCGACTGTCAGCCGCAGAAGAATCCCTGAGTTATTGGTCGAGTTGCCTCCAGTTGCAGACTTGCAGCGCCCGGGCCAACTGGCGCAGAAATTAATGCAATTTATTAGGCAATTTTGGGGTGTAATCAGTAGGGCGGCAAAGGAACCATCGAAGCAGGGGAGGAATGGAGGAGAAATGGATGAGGGAGAGGGGAAAATAGGACGGCCGGAGCTTGATGGAGAAGGTGGAAGAAATAGAGTCGTGGAGGAAGGTCCGCGCTGGGTAATGGAGGAGGCGGGAGAGGAGGTAGCTGAAGGATGAGGATGAAGGAGGTGGGAAGATGAAGATGGAAGGAGCGGGACGGAGGACGTGGGAGAGGAAGATAGAAGGGACAGGAGGCAGAAGCTTGAGACACAAGAAGAGAAAGATCCCGGGAAAGGGAAGTGATGCAGAAGCTAAGAAGGGAAGAAGAGGAAGGGGATAGATAAGGAGGACATGAAGGGAAGATATTGCAGAATAAACGAAACAATAGAATGAGGAAGATGAATAAAGATTGATAATATGAAAGATGGAAAGTGATGCAATAGGATAATGGCGAAGATGATGTAGCCGATGATAGACGGAGATGAACGATGACGTATGAAGAGGAGGATAGTAGTAAGAGTGAGCGACGGAAGACGGAAAGAGGGGAATAGATGGTGTAGGAGAATGACTAAGAAAAATGAAGAAACACTGAGAGGTTATGTAGAAAGGGGATGGTGAGGGGCTGATAAAAGATGGTAGGAAGTGAATGAAGAGAAAAGTAAGGTTTCAAGAACTATTTTGTAACTAGGATATGAATAAAGTAAGTAGACGATGGCTGGTCAGGCTAGAGTAATAAGGATGAGAGGAGAGACATGGAAAACATGGATAGAAAGAAATACTATTTAAGGAAAAGGCAGAGAAAAGGAGAAAAGAGAAAGACAGCAATAAGTGTATTTATGAACGCAAAGAACAGGAAGATCAAGAAACATAATAAGAACTACGGAAGAATGAAAGGAGAAAGCAACAATTGGAGTGGGAAAACAATTTCGAAGAACACCTAGAGTAAGGAGAAAGAAAAGACATAGATGATAAGTAGCTCTATGAAATAATTGAAGGGAACACGGCACAGAGCAGTGAGAAGAGAAAACAGAATGCGTTTAAGAACTGAGACGGTAAGACGATGGGAATTGTTCGGACATGGAAACCCGAGGAACGATGATTCAAAACAAAAGCACAAGAACAAGGGGGAGGAAAAGAGGGTGCAGCGAGATGCTGCAGTCGACGAAACAATCTTGAAAATAAGGATGAATCAGAAATCGCTCGCATGGAGCATGGAGGCAGGTCACCACTCACCGTTGGAAAAGGAAATAGATAAGAAAACAAATAAGGAAGACAAATCACGCCGAAAACTGACAATCTTAAAAACGTAAGCAGCTGAGTGGTACGCCAACAAGCGCCTTCAGTACGGTGCGATATCTTCGCGTCGTTTTAGAGAACACACACACACACACACACACACACACACACACACACACACACACACACACACGGGAAAAGTTCAGA
Organism: Panulirus laevicauda; assembly: GCA_032273605.1. Taxonomy (NCBI): domain Eukaryota; kingdom Metazoa; phylum Arthropoda; class Malacostraca; order Decapoda; family Palinuridae; genus Panulirus; species Panulirus laevicauda. The sequence continues at coordinate 13,502 of JAUTXX010083536.1, forward strand.
AGAGGGTGTAGAACAAGATATCAGAACGATGAAGAGCAAAAGAAAAAAAATGTGGTCAGCAATACAAAAAACTTCGAAAATGGAAGAATTACTGAAACATAAAGTAATACTGAAGAATGTCTAAGGGATGCAGTTTAAAAGCTGAAGAAATATATAGTCGCGTTCATTGAAAGGACGGGAGAGAGAGCCTGGGTCACGCTTGACCTGACAATAAGAGCTGAGCCGGGGATAGTGACGTGGGGGATAGAGGCAGGAGAAGACAAAGGACCTAGTGATCAGGGAGAAGCGGTGGGCAGCAGGAGGGGGCGGCGGCGGGCGGGCGGGGGGCTTGCGACACAGTATCGGAAGGAGGCTCGGGGAGAGGGGGGTCGTGATGCCGTGAGAGGCAACGACCATGGCGGTCTGGGATCGCTCGATTGCCGGAGGACGAACACCCAGTGAACCTGAGTCAGTGAAAAGCAGAAAAAAGAAAGTATGAATCAAGAAGGTTGAGGGAAGTAATAGATACGCTGATAATCCAGTGAAGAAAAGGAGGAAAGTAAATGCAGTACTTCGAAAGAAAGGACAGATAACAAGATGGTCTATGAGGTTATCTACGGTATATCATTTGTGACATAAACAGGATAGCAAAACAGACGGTACAGAATATACTATAATTGGTCAGGAGAAACTTGGATAAGACGAGAGTACAGAAGGGCGTGTAGGATGATGGCATCATGCTGTAGGATCAACATTATTGCTGATCCTTGTTTATCCTTGCATCATAGAACGTCTCGGCGTGAGTGCGATCTCTCCTTCTGGGTAACGCACGATCATGGCCGCGTCGCTGTTGTACGCAACGCTGGTAATACCGAAAGATCACCTTCTTAGAGTTTCATGAATACGTCTTTTAGTATCGAATGTATAACTGTGTGCGGCAAACCAATTAGATTCGTCAAAACTGACTCAAAGTGAATAGGATGAACATGTGGGAGGAGGAAATAGAGTAGAACATGACGAAGGGATGTGGACGGAGGATGATGTATGAAGATAGTAAGGAAGAGGCAATAGTAACAATAAGATGAATAGGTAAAAGAGAAAGCAGGAAAAAAAAAAGAAATATAGAAGAATGTGATAAAAGTTAAGGATAGATTTATAAATAGGAGACCAGAATCGAGGAATGTAAATCAAAAGATGAATAAACATAAGAGAAACTTAGAAAAGTAAAGCTAAACACGGTAAGATGGAATATGTTCCGGGAAAACCAAGGTCAGCTGTGGGCGAATATGTAGTAGAGTGAGAGAGGACGAGATCAAGGCAAGAGATTGGGAGATGGTAGAACGCATGGCCAGATTAATGCACGGAAAAATGTTGCAAATTGGGTGTGGTATTCATACTCTGGAACATGATGGAATTTGAAATCGATGATATTTCAAATGATTTCCCCAGAATTCTAATAATTTAGAATAACACCATCCGTCTTCACGTAGAACTCGAGAGCATTGTATAACTACGAAGACCCGACATTTTTTCCCTCATCAAGCATAGTAGACGGTTGTAAACAAATAAATTAAAGCAGGCGAGTCACTCGGCGCTCCTTCTTGACCCAAACAGATATCCCTGTTATCCCTGCTTGCTCAATTCAGCTAACTTTAGCTCCCATATCCACTCATCCAGTCCACTTTTGCTTCCTTCCCTACTCATCCAACCAACAGTCAGCCATTACAGCCAGCGGATGAGCAATAGAAAAGGTTCCCATTTTCTTAATCGTCTACGATATGAAGCGAAAAATCTGTGTTCCATCCAAACTTGAGATAAATTAGCCCTCCTCTTCCCCTTTTCTTTTTTCTTTCCCCTCAGTCTCTTGGAAAGTCGGGGAGACTCAACAAAAACAAAAATATCTGGCTGAAATAAAACTCGAACTCATGGATATGTGACTGTGGATTTATGTGTATTTAGTTTTAATGGCTTCATTTCTCTCCTTTTTATGTAAACCTCTACCCCGACCAGTCTCCCTGCACGCCTTGTTTACGTGAGGAGGTTCAGCCCATTACAGACAAATTAATATTGCATTATCAGATCCTAACAGCTTTCTCCTGCTTTCCATAAATATTAGTCAAATTCTCAAAACATAGAGCAAAAAACCCCACAACAGATTTATGGCCAACGACTGTATTCCCATTTTCTATACTATTTCCGGGCACAGTTTCTTCATGATTTCCTGTCCGTTTTCTTCGGTATTGAGGAGCTTGGCGAAGTAGAGAGCCTCTGAGACTAAACGATGCCGGCCAAGCGTTGTGTAAATGGACTCTCTAAAAGGTTGAGCTAGTCTAATGGATGTCGTGTTTTTGCCAGCTCCTTGATGTGAAAGACCCAACCTTCCACCCGCCCGGCCCTGGAGTGATGAAAGCTTTGCTGCCCTAGAGCTCAGTGGATGGCTGAGGAGAGGAAGACTCGTATCTTCGAAAATGTCCTTGCTATGGTGCTGCCCTGCTATGGTGCTGCCTTGCTATGGTGCTGCCCTGCTGTGGTACTGTCCTGATATGGTGCTACAAATAAATCTTTCAGATATGTTTTTTGAATACATAACCATTGTTTATCCATTTCTTGTAAAGGTGTTCCCACAGACATTATCATACCCATGTCATTCTTCTCTATTCTGGAGGCAAACTGTTGCGGTGATTCATTTCGCGTCTCCTCGACAAAATCCAAAAGATGATGTCGCATTCCCCAATAATTCATCTCTGCATGACCCTTGGTAACAAGATGGTGCATTGCAAGGGTACTCTCAGGTAAATACCGGAAAGAAAGAATGAAAAAATGCGAAATAGAATCGACTTGTAGCGCTTTTAATTTGCATATAAACATGTGACCCGTTGATTTAATGAATCATTTTAGTTTATATCTAAAAAACACGAATATTTGAAGCACTACGTAATAAGCGTCAATATCTTGGACGTGTGGCTTGTAGCTTTCTACTCCTGTCACATGCAGACAAATTTGTAACGACTAAATCATTCATGTTAATGGGATACATACGATCTTCGAGGGAAACTGAACACCCTGTAACGAATATTTTCTAACAAGGAGTTAGTCGTCAAAGAACGCCGTCAACCTTGAGCATCATAAAAAAACTGGAACATTTGAATGGTTTCAGAGACCATGAGAAAGAAACGTAGTGAAGATTAGGCCACAGACCATCTAGACCATAGACCAGTGATACAGAGGAAACACTCAAGCATCACTTATGGAAACCAAGTGGATCTAATGTGAGTAAGAGTGGACCATGAGGCTGAAGCAGTTGCCATGCAAACCAACAAAGGACTATCTATACCCATGACATAAAATCAATAGTTGTGCTTTACATGGTACACCCAGACTTCGCTGCAGGAACTGAGTATGTGATGATTTTTTTGCACTACACACACCGCCGGTGCTTGCACAGTCCCGCTCCTGATATATCACTTCCGACAAAGAATAACACCCCCGGCTACGCCGTATTAGGCCGAGGACGTTTTCCCATAGTTGGCGCTTCCCACACGGGGTTCGACGCGGCTTTCAACTCGACCCTCCATAATCTCGCTAAAATATAATGGCCAATTACCTCCCCGATCACGGAGGGACAAGGTCGGGGCAACGTCACTCTTCGCTGTAGGGTAATGAGCAGCGCGGGGTCCAAGGACGTGGCCAGCTCGTGCCTCCTCATAATGGACACACAATTTGTAGCGGCAACTTTTGCGTCGGCCCCGCGGGCCGCTGAAAGGCGACGGACGCATTGTTAGCCCATGTCAAGTGTGTTTCTCGGGGCGTTTCTTTTCAATAGCTAAACGTCAGCTAAAATAATATGCACCTCTTTAGGTCTGACAGCTATTAGCGAGACTGCGTTGAGGGGGGAGTGATCGCTCTTATCCCCTTACACCGTAGGAGCTAAAGTCGCTAAGGTATCAGAGTGTCACATGCTGCCATAATTTTCTCCATATCAGCAATAACTGTCACGTGATTGCTGTTAGCGGGAATTTTAAATGATGGCCGTGGGCAGTGATATGGTGGGTTCCCGCGCCTCCTCCTCATCTTCTTCCCCCCCTCTCTGTCTCTCATTCTTTCTTTTTCTTTCTTTTCTCTCTCTCTCTCTCTGATGAGAGCTACATGCTAACCCAGCTTAATGGGGAAATCTCGTCGTAGGCAGTCGTGCGTAGGTACTTACTATCTACATCTGTCTACGTGGACACTCTTAAAGTTTGTCCTTTTTTTCAAAGACCATAAAGAAAAGTTTCCAATACAGGGTACTTGAGGAAGTGCTTGTCAAACCCAAGAGTTGTTATGAGCAATGATTAACCAAAATATGTATAAATGTCCCTCAAAAAATAAAGACGTCTGAATAAACAAGCACAGTGTAGGATTCACTGCAAAACCTTTTTATCAGAAAACAGATCATAACGCAGGTTGCACAGTTCACTTCTGAGATCACCTGATGATTATGCGGAGCAGATATGGTTTCAGTATGACCTAAAGGGCTAAGATGAGCTAGATTAAGAGTCCAGAAAACGCAAAAATATTGATATCAGGACAATGAAATAATTTATACGATCAATGATCACTCGAAAACACTGACTCTACATTATCTACAGAAGGAAAGAAAATGTGGTGACGAAGTGTTTTATGCACTAGTAAGAATTGGGAGAATCATCGCCTCAGTACACATACAGTAGTAACACCTGAAACCTTTCAAGAAAGGGGTCCTTGGGCAATTATAGATAAATTAATATATAACATTCTTGAGGATGCATCTGTCCCACATAACAATGAATTGATTCATTTGGTGCAAACATGATCATAATTCCCCTGAGTGATATTGATCATCCAACAAAATGTCCCTTTCTCAGAGAAGGCTGTCTCATAATCGATGCTTGTGATTTACCTTCGTGATAATGATACATGAAAGGATATTCCTTCAGCTTTAGTTGACGATGATAATTCAGGATATTATCAGAGAACTAAGGTACAGCTCGAGGACGCATCACCTTCTTAAAAGGTTTACAAAGTCTATTTCATACCGATCTGAAGGCAGATTGTATTAACGTTAAGGTCAGCGATGGAGAAAGGATTAAGAAAAGCTAATTCAGTGACTTCAGGAATGTTATCTCTCGAGTCTTACCATGAAAATATTTGTCATAAATGAAGCTTTGAACAACCAGCCTCCAATTAACAAAATTAAAGCAATGCATAGTGAGGTAGTTTACATGAACACGAAAGTTACTGCATATCTAGATAACATATATGTGGTGGAAAAAGATATACAGAGGAATGAAAAGGAGTTAGCTTACTAAACTGAAAGATTGTCTAAGTATTAGAAGATACTTTTTTAGATATAGATAAAATCTCTTTTACATAACCTTCGTTGGATCTGGTGTCCGTATGATTAATTCATCAAGAAAATGTGGAAACAATGTTATGCAGAGAGGAGTAAAACCCAACATTATTAATGTCTGATGTTTTCTGTTTGATATTCACTATAATATTCTTATTTGCATTGTACATTTGCATTAGATGTTGGCAAATCATGTTTCTATTATATTTTGTCTAAATGTTTAAGCACTGTATTATGTCTTCTTACAATGTAAGGAATGGAAAAACTAGAAACCTGAACACCTTTCTATGGAGCATCAATTCAAAAAAATAATTTCTGCCTCTTAAAATGACTCCCAGTTAAAGTCAGACTTGACTACTGATGCCATGAAGAGTTTCCACGATAGGTTGAATGTTACGATGATGCCAGTTTAATGAAATAACTGTTTGGACCGTAGACCTATCCAAGGAGGTGAAAATGTGTGAGGGATTTTAGAAAAGGTACTAAGATGATACTGGGTTTAAGATGCAATAAACTAACTACCTTACGACTGTCCTGCTATCTACATTATAACTGAAACCTTTAGAAAGTGTAGAAAATAAGAACTCTTAAAGCGTCAATACTGTCATGTCATAGATATTACTAACCTCATCAGATATTTTCCTGATGATAATTGATTCGAAAACATGTGCGACCTGACATTATTCCCCTTTTCCACACAAAACATTTCCTGTACTTACCTTTATTAGTTCAACTGTGTCTTCAAGATGATTATATGTTCATCATCCTTGATGCTTTCCCCAGCTGCTAAATACACTGGTAGTAGTTCGCCAGATGTTTCACCTGTAATGACGACATAACTTAAAGTAAGTAGTGGAGCAAAACACTGGATCAGTATAACTGCAGGTTCACCATACATATAATTCCTTTCATTAATACAAAAATACTGAAAGCAGAGAGTGAAGCACACAATGGTAACTGCATTTTGCTAGTTTACGCGAAATAGACTGATCAAAATCCTATCCTGTTGCAGAGTTGATGATAATTTAGATTATCATTGATATTACAGAAAATGAAGCTTAATGCAAGAACTGTTTCAAGGGTTAAGGATGAAGTCCCTAATGCGTCGGTATAACAACGAGATATGGCAACAAATGTGGCTCAAGAATCAATAGATTAGTGAGAGTCAGACAGATGGCTGAGGGCTCAGCAGATGGTTATTTCTCAGGCTTTGACAGGTGGGTGAGGGCTTAACAGACGGTTATTACGGAACAGCATGGCGAAAATTCAGCAGATGCGTTCGTGTTCGACAGGTGAATGAGTGGTCTAGAGATGGGTGAGGGTTTAATATGCGGGATGAAGATACCGGCGTTAGGCGAAGGTCAGGCAAAGAACGAGGGATAAAGGAATCGGCGTTGGTTCGAAAAGGTTACACTTGGAGGACAGTCGACTCTATGGATCATGACGGGAGTTCGATTGGCGTGCTGGATTTAGGAGCTGAAAAGTTCAATTGGCGAAAGAGAGTTAGAAAAGTGAGCTGAGCTAGGAGTTCTGAAGGTACTTAGGGTTCAGTAGGAAAAAGAAAGATTGACAGACTGGCGAAGATTCAGCTGCTGTGCTTTGGTGTTGACCATTCGGTGTTGAAGAGATGGGTAGAATGTCATTAGATGAACAATGGCCCAACAAGCAGTTGAAAGTTTAGCAGATAAATATGGGATCACCTGGACAGTTAGGGTGGGACGGATAGCACGAGGGTTCAACACTTGGGGTGAGGGTTTTGACAGATGGGGAAGGTTTCCTTTAACAAGCGAGGTGTCCCATGCTCCACACAAGTTGTGGGCGCAGTGTTATTAGATAATGTATTGCAGGAGACAGCGATTATTTTCACAAGGAATGAGCAGGATGAAAAGCTGTTAGTCCATTGTAACTACACAGAACAATATCCTTTATCATACTTTAATTGCAAGATATACACCAAGGTCTTCACGGAGGAAGATCTCAACGTCAATAGGTTCAGTTCACCAAGCGTCGGAATTAGGTCACAATACTTGAAGGGTAATGTCTCACGTCTAAGTCCTCAGCCACCAAACAGGGATGAAATGGCAGAGCTAAGGGGATTGTATCCTCAGATTTGGATTGAGTTGGATATTCTTCGTTTGTTTTTTTCTTTCTCTTTTTTTGGCTTTACTGGAACAACGCTCTAATGTTATTCAGAGATGACCGAGATCGACATGATTTTGAAACGTCAACAATCTTAATTCCTGAGTGCTTTTCACTTTAGAGTCAGATTAGATCATTCATCCTTCCAGCTCCACATAGTTTGTGCCTAGACGTCAAACGATACATGAAATAAGAGGCCGCGGTGTAATTTTAAGAGAACGTGGCACTACTAGTCATGTCTGACACGTGAATCACCCCAGAGAATGAAGTGTTGAGCGAGTTAAATGTTACGTAGATTGACAGGTCATTCTGTGACGAACGAGCACAACTGACAACGTCGGTCTACTACTGAACCATTCACTCGCCTGGTATAGTTAGCAGCACCTTGACGTAAGATTAGAGAAGAATACAAAGTATAAACGCTCGCACATGAGAGGCTTACCCCGTCTGTATCTCGACATACCCAGAGTCCTCCGCCTCTTTCCCTGTCCCTCCCCAGGACTGGTGTCGTGTAGAGCCACCTAGTGGCTGCCAGCAGCAGGAACGACGGCTAATAATTTTGTTTGTCCAGAGCAACACAAAACAGCTCTTAACCCTGATGAAATGACCCTCCTAGTCGTGAGTTGTTTCCTCCATTAAAGAGAGAGATTTTCTGTGTTCCGAGGCGTCGCTAGATTATGAAAAACTGCCCCAAACTTACTTTATTGTCTCCTGAGAATCATTTCAACGATGCGGAATGTAAAAAAGGGTCGCGTTTTAAAGTTTAATATTTCTCCTCATCAGTGAGACAGGGTTGGGAGACTTGCAGTTACGTTAATCTTCCAATGAAAATTTTGTAAATCAGAATGTTT
>JAUTXX010083537.1:0-16933 GCA_032273605.1 Panulirus laevicauda
TCTCTCACCTCAGACGCCTCATGTGTCACCTTCGTTACCTCGTTTCCTCCTTCGTCAGCACCCAAACTCCGCTTCTGTGCCTCCTCCCTACTTTGTTACCACTTGATGTTTCCATGTCTGTTGATCTCTGTGGTGAGCTGGGGGCGAGGTATGGCTTTTGGAGGGGCGCGGGTGAAGGGCGTCGCAGTAGGGCGAGGGGCGGGGATCACCGACGTCCTGCCCGCATATATTAACATTAGCTTGACTCGCTCCCGTGTTTTTTGTGCTGGGTTACGAAGGGTTACGAGGGGTGCGACACAGATTGTACGTCACTATGACGCTGGCGCCTTTTCTCCAACAGGATGGGTGATGTGGCGCTCAATTGTAATCCCAGGGATTCTTGGATATGTTTATTTATCTACGGAGTGTTTGTGGGTGTTGGGGGCCCCAGGCCACGGCTTTCTTCCGTCACATGTCTGCCAGTACTCAGCACCCGCCGGGGGCGACTGCCTGCTTCACCGGCTCTCTAGAGTCACAGGTGTTCCTGGAGAGGCCTCACCTGGCTGGTTGATGAGTGACACCTGGCGAATGCAGCTGCCAAGCGCGGCTCAGTGCAGGTGTGGCGGTCGAGGAGGAGCGCCGGCAGTTGAGGGCGAGCCAGCCAAGGCCACCCGGGCGGGTACTGGCGGCTGGTGAGATAAGTGAAGGTGACCGCAAGACCCGTGACTCACGGTACTGACACCTCGCTTGTGTGATGAGGCCGGCACGTGTGACGTGACCACCAACCGCCCGCTCACTCCCCTCCACCACACCACAATACTCATCCTCCCCCACCCCCCCTCCTCAACAACCATCTCCCTCCTCATCATCTATCGCCTACCTTCCCTTCATCCTCATAACCACCACACTAACCAACTAACACCCCTCCACCCCTCCGTCGTAACAGTGATCCCACCCTCCTGTGCAGGAACCATCCGACGTACACTCAGGTGCCTGAGAATCGCAAGGAGGCCCTCACGTGGTCGGCTCAAGTAGCCGCTGACAACGTGTCTAATGTTGCTCGTGCCGGACTGTAACATTACCACAGTAAATAAACCCAAAAGAGATGGAGTGAGGAAGGAAGGTTGTCACCACCTGGGCCTGAGGTAAGTGCAGCCCCAGGCTAGGTTCATACCACCCACTTGGGAGTCGTCTTGTTCCCACCTACCGTGTTCTCACCTACCTTGTTCCCACCTGCCGTGTTCTCTTCTTCCTTGTTCCCACCTGCCGTGTTTCATCTACCGTGTTCCCACCTGCCATATTATCAGTAATTTTGTATCACAGGTTCCTAGAGTCTGCAATGACGCGTCATGGTTTCTGACTATGTCCAGCACAGCCCAGCTACAGTATGAGGTCTGGCCAGCCCAGTCCAACCACAGTAATGAGGACAGACCAGCCACAGTAATGAAGACAGACTAGCCACAATAGTGAGTTCTGGCCAGCCCAGGCCAGCCACATTAATGAGGTCCGGCCAAGCCAGACCAAACGCTGGTCCGGACATATGACCCATAGCGACCTGGACGCCCCAGCTTCCAGCGTCCCTCATGCTCAACAGATGACTAACTCCGCATGAGAAAGTGTGCCACCGCCCTAGCATCAAACCCACTTGTCCTTATTAGCCTTTAGACGTATGGTCAAGCAGTATAACCCTGGAGTAGTCAGGTCACACTGACTCGTGTTGGCATGACTCTCGCTGACTGTCCCATGCTGGAAGCGTACATTCACGGCTGCTGATAGAGTGCTCGTATGACATGGCATTCGTGGTTGTTCATGGCTTCTTGGAACATGGTCAACACCAGCTGGAGTTAAACGCCCGTGTCTTGCAGCACCTGCCTTACGGCAGAATCATGAGACAGGTGTGCATGCAATTACCCCTTGGGGTCACCCACGTGTGTAAATTAGGTCCCTGAAGGGATGTGTTCTAGTTAAAGACAGCTGTTGTCGACTTTGGTCAAAGGTGTGGACTTGTTAACCGGCCGGTGTAAGTGATGCCATCACAGATATGTGTAGATGAAATCATTACTCAGGTGTGAAAGGGGTAGGAGACAGATGTGGGTGGAGTGAAGAGAGACAGGTGTTAGCAGGCTGACAAACAGGTGTGGTGTCAGGAAGAACCCAGAGTGAGTGAAGTTCCCAGACAGTTGAGCACGGGTGGAACAGACAGCTCAACACGGGGTGAACAGACAGCTCAACACGGGGTGAACAGACAGTTCAACACGGGGTGAACAGCCAGTTCAACACGGGGTGAACATACAGTTCAACACGGGGTGAACAGCCAGTTCAACACGGGTTGAATAGACTTTTCAACACGGGGTGAACAGACAGTTCAACACGGGGTGAACAGACAATTCAGCACGGAACGAGCAGACAGTTCAGGAAGGGGTGAACGTCATCGCCAGATGAACATGTGTCCTCTCGTATTAATGTACATAATAACGTTGTAGTGAGGGTAGAACCAGAGGGGATGGGTGAGCGTCGTGCCCGTGGTCCGTATGGGCAGACCTCACCACGCAACAATGGCAAACACTGGCTTTGTTCGTGGTCCGCCAAGCAGCTACCGATGACCATCTTATCAGTGTTTATGCTACGTATTATTGGTCGAGACGCAAGGGTAACGAGCGCAGTAGGACGGTATGAGGCACTACTGATATGTTGACTGGTGTGTAACACGAGTAGTGTTGCGTGTCTTAGTGATACTTAACGGCCAGTAGGAGCAAGAGAGCATGGGTGAGATTTGACTCGTCCATCCATGTGGCCCGTGACCCAACGCCCCTGGTGGTGCGCTTCATGTTGCTGGCTCTGTCACTTTCATCCACCGAGAACATTTAGCTGATGATTGCAGTAGTCGGGTCTGGTCGTGAGGAGAAAACGCTTTAATTCGCTGGATCGTTTAATAGGTTTGTGGTCTTTAGTGACAATGATTGTCCAGAACGTCCAGTAAGTTCGGAGTGCATTTGCATTTACACGCAGCAATGTCTGATAAGGAGTTCGGCCCTGGATGTTTGAAGGCATGCCGGCTGGCAGGGTGCATTGTGCTGCTATGTTCCCTGGTTCATGATGAGGCTTCGGATATGTATCACAGTAATGAAATAAAGTTTGTCGACAGCATTGAGAGCGGGTGTGTTGTTTCCATTGGTTCCAGCGGCCCCAGCGGGTGCGGAACACTGGCTCTCACATCTCATGCATCTTCGTCTCGTTTCATTTATTTTTTTTTCCTTAGGCTTTGTTGGTGTCCCGGCTGGCTATCGGCATGAACGTTTTCGCCATACATAGTTCAGAACTCTTCTGATGAGTAAGACAATGTAAGAGAGTCTCCTTTTCTCTCTCATATGTGAATGATTGTTAGCAACGATGATGAAAGGCAAGAATGCGTTACTGACGTTAATAGACAAATGATATACGTTACCTCGGGTGTCGTGCAATTTGAAATCATCGCCCTCCGTGTGAATGTATTGTGTGATGGTGTGAGGTTGCTTATCGTATGTATACGTGTGTTTACGTGTTCGTTTATATATGTATATTTACTAGTACATACGTATTTGTGGGTGTTGGGGTGTGTGTGTGTATATATGAATGTCAATGTTAGAATCTCATGTGATGGTAGCATATTCGTATATGTAAAATCAACGTTTTGACCAGATTCTTGTGCGTGAGTCACAATTGGAGGAGGGTAGGATCGGGTGACGAAAATGTAGTGTAAATCTGATTTTTTTCGTGTTGGATTAAGAATAGCGATTTGAAGAATGGCCACGGACTTGATACTTGAAGTAATTCTCGATCTTGGGGCCTAGAGATGTATCAGTAATAGTCTAACCTCACGAACTGTATCCTTACTTTCCCCATAGGCATTTTTCCCCCATGGGAGGTTGTATTTTAAAGCTTATACTGTGATTCTTTAATGATATCTGAACATTATGTTGAGTGTTATTATGAAATAAGTTCATCCCTGTACTAAAAGTATTTCACGGTAGTACGCTAAGTGGGCCTGAGGAAGTCTAGCAAATGCCTGGCTTTTGACGGTACGTTAATTGAACTGACCCTGGTGAAGGTATGAACCATGAACTGTAATGTTGGGTTATTCTTAGATTACCTGGAAATGATTTGTGTCACGTTCCTCTCCTCCCCCATCCTCAACTACCACATATGTGACAGTGACAATACCATGCACTCCTCCCATGTTTTGGGACAGTGGCCCGCATCTCTCACTTGACCATTGTAGTGACAGTGTCCCGCCGATCCCACGTGACAGTGACAGTCTCCCCCGTCACCACTCACATGACAGTAACATTACCTCGCCCACACGAGTGACAGCGCCCTCCAGCCACGTAATGGTACACCCTCCCGGTCCTACAGGAGTGACAGTACCCTGCTCATATGAGAGTGACCTGGTGCTGCCCTACACGTGAGAGTGGCTGTGCCTCCCAGGCGGCAGTCACGGTGTGTGTCAGGTTACGGTAACATATCTGTCTCCCTCCACAGGTACGTAACACGGAAGACGGGGCGTCGCCCGAGGAACGACCGTCGTGCAGCGGCCGGGGGTCGCCCGCCTACCTGGCCAGCACTTCGCCTCAGCGAAAGGTACTCTACACGTTCTCGTCTCTTTCCCTCTCACACGTGTCCTTTCCTGTGTCCCTCACAGCTTGTCTTAGGTGTAGTCTCACGCGATCCAGCCCTGGAAGGGTTTCAGGCTGCTAACGCCGACGCAGGGGGACCGTGGCGAACGCGAGTTCGTATAACGCTCTTTCGGCCAGACCCACGGCTTGTCGGGTGTTGCTGGTGACTTGAACACTAGCGGAACAGTTCGCGTACCGCTCCTTCACAGCCTCTCTGTCGTTGCAACTGTACTTATGCTGTTGGCCCTCTTCTAATTCTCTATCTTTTCTTCATAGGTCTTTATTGTCTTTACCACATAGAGTTCTCTGTACCAGATAGTCTTCTTTATGCTTACCACATAGTCTTCATTTTCTTTGTCACATAGTCTTCATTTTCTTTGCCACATAGTCTTCTCTGTCTTTACCATTGTCTTCACAATGAAGTCTTCCTCATCCTTATCTAATAGTCTTCATTGTCTTTACCACATAGTCTTCTCTTTCTTTACCATACAGTCTTCTCTGTCTTTACCACATAAACTTCTGGTTTCACCACATAGACTAATCTAACTTTACCACGTAGTCTTACTTGTATTAACTGCATAGTACTCTTTATTTTTACCACATAATTCTCTTTATTTTTACCACATAATCTTCTAAATCTTTACCACATAAACTCCTATGTCTTCACCCCATACACTTTCCACCGCCTGTGTGACGGAGACAATATGCACACTTGTTTTTCAAATGGCTGAATTTTCTGAATGTTTAACCACATCCATTTATGACATATTCTTACATTGATTTCTTCGTTGATATTTTATTTAGGAATGGAAAAGAAAATGTGTACACACTTGAATTGATGTATTTATGTATATTCATGTTCCTGTGAATGTGTGGCTATGTGTTTACTAGACTGTAAACAGAATTACCAGACCAGCTGGAGGGAGAGAGAGAGAGAGTCAGACCAGACAGCGCTGCACGTACTAACATGAACATAGGACGACGAACCCCAGTGAGGCAAGACGTTCGTTCTGTTTCGTCAGATGGCGATGATACAGCCCCGCCAAGGGTGACACTTCTCTCGCGTTGTAACATCTGTAATGATACAGCCTCGCTGGTGATGGTGCCACCACAGAATCTGCTGGAGGTCGGTGCGGTCGTCGATACAGCAGAGCGGAGCTGTGTAACGTAACACAGCATTACATAGCATACATTTCTAACATAGCAGATAGAAGCCCAGAGGCCCAAGTTTCTCATCGTGGGCATGGCGAGGTTTGGGCCGGTTATGACGAAAGGAGAGAGAGGTGCGAGCCGTGTGTGGTGGACGGGTGAGGGTGGCCCAGTGCCTCATCCTATCACTAAAATCCGATCCTTTTACTTTCTCACCGAACCCACCTAGAGATCTGATCCCACTCTGATATAAGGCCCATTAAGCGATCATGCGCCTCACGTATTCATTTTTTTTTGAAGATTGTTGGTTATGTAGAATTTACGAAGACTTTCTGGCCGTCTATATATATTTTTGAAAGGTTTTCAAGCGGATTATCGGATGGAATTTGTGAAATAGGGAAGGTGGGATGGATTACTGGCCAGGTAATAACTGTGTAAACCAGAGGTATCAGCCATGAATGATTGTCTTCCACTCAACATTATCCGGTGATCTGGTCAATGATGAAGCTCCAGAAGGTTGGATAACCTTTATCTACTCCCGTTCATGTACGTCATCGAAACCTTCAGATATGAAGGGATTTTAGACGAGGCCGACTGAGGTATCTGTGTCTTCCTGTGACCTCTCGATACGACCTCCTTCGAATGGTGTCTGACGTTCTTTCTTGTGTGTATGGAAGCCGCTCTTACTGGCCGTACATCACGTATTTCCTCTGTCTCTTTTGATATGCGGGTGTGAGTGCGTGAATGGTGTCTTCCCTGATATTCGAATCTTATTCCCTGGAGCATAAATCCCTGTACAGCTGGAGACAGCGTTTTCTGTAAGGTGATACTGGGTTGTATGTGCGGCCGTGTCGAGTTACGGACGCCGCTCTCAGCGCCTTCTGTGTGTGTGGAGCATTCGGGCGTTGGGCAAAAACTCGTGTGCTAATCCTCTGACGCTCTGGGTCGAGGGCCACCGCCTGGCAGTCAGGGCGAGAGTTGTTCCTCGAGGAACTTAAATCGTGTTCAATACTTCATATTCCTTTAAATTCCACCTTGAATGCTACCGAGGCGAGAGTTGGTAAATATTTACAAAATCTGGCGTGAAAGAACTGTGTTTATTATCTCTGATCGGGAAGAAGTGTGTATTGAATGGCACCGAGTTGGCCGGTGGGGGTCTGGTCTGTTTGCACTGTTTGTTAGCCTACGGTATCAAGTGACGTGTTTCTCACAACTTCACATCCGGCGGATTTTCGAGTAATTTTGATTAACCATTTAGCGGCCACGTTGATGGTGGGCAGGACGGCGATGAATGCCAGCGACCGTGGTGTGTGTGTGTGTGTGTGTGTCTGTGTGTGTGTGTGTGGGAGCGAGGTTGCTCCAGTTGTTACGCTCGCACACACACCCGCCTGACCAGCGGTGAGGGACTGGCCTCCTGCTGTAGGAGTGTGTGTTGCTGGTGCGGGTTGTGAAGGTCACGCCTCCCTCGGTATGGGAGAGTCCTTGCCTGTGACGGGGCCTCACCAGATCACACACACACACACACACACACACACACACACATTCTTTTTTTTTTTTATAAATATTCGCCATTTCCGGCTTAGCGAGGTAGCGTCAAGAACAGATGACTGAGCCATTAGAGGGTGAAATCTTCACTTGTCCCCCTCTGTTCCTTCTTCTGGAAAAGTAAAACAGGAGGGGAGGATTTCCAGCCCCCCCGCTTCTACCACATTTAGTCGCCTTTTACGACACTTAGGGAATACGTAGCAAGCATATATTTGTGATTTTCATTTTCGTATTTTTCATACTATTTCCTTTTTATAATATTGAGTTTGTGGGTTATTAGTTATTACCTTCACAACCTGGGAGTGGTGAGTGAGGGTGACGCCCCTGCACGACCAGCTTCACAGGGTGAGCATCGGCCGCAGCCAAGAACTTCCCCTACACACACACACACACGCACTAGCCAGTCAGCCAGCGCGGTAGATACCGTCTCGTTTTGTTCTCGGCCGCGAGGAGTGACGCAGTGCCCACCTGCTTCGCCTCCCCTTCGCTTGGCAGGTGGGGCGGGGCGGGGCGGGGCGGGGCAAGGTGGCTCGTGGTGTACAAAGCAAGCTGCCGCCACTTCCGGGTGTGGCTACCGTTGGTGTTCGGTCATACCTCGGGTCTTCCCAACCTTCACCTTCGTTCAACAGTTCTTGTAGCTTGCCTCTACCTTCTGGGTGTCAGTTGGATATACATATTTTTATTTTATCTTTATATACTCACTATTTTCTCATTTCAATTCCATCATTTCTTTCTAAGATTTCATTTTGTCATCGTTCACTGTTTTCATCCCACTGCATTCTGTAGTTCCCCTACACCACTGTACTTCAGTATACTGCAGGATCCACCGCTCCTCACCCACATTCCTTCACTGCGGGACGGTAATGCCCGTCAGGCAGGAGTCGCGTGTGGTAGCGTAACTTTGATCTCGTAGGACGGGGGTCAGGCCGTAAGAAGGGTGCCATCCCCTACTCGCCAGGGATAGTGTAGAGCCTTAGGCCTGCAGCAGTGGTGGATGGGCCTGCTGGTAGATGACCTCCTACTCCTCACCAGGCAGTGGTTAGAATTCCAGGGCCCCAGCTAGGTGGTCACCACCCTAGTTAAGTGGGCCGACGGCGCAGAAGACGCTAGTGAATCGCTGGAGTATTCATCCCAAGCTATGCTCATAGAGAGATTAATCACGAAAAAAGTCGGTTATTCCTCAGATACAGACTGGAACTCGGGAGTGAGTGGGTAGGTAAGGCTGAGGAGAAGGTTACTGCGATCTTGGTGTAGGTGGTGGGTAGTGGGTGGGATGGGCGGCTTAGGTGTGGTGGACAGGAACCAGCTAAACCACACCACCCGAGTCGGACACTGTAGCTAACTGGGCGACCCTCACAGCCATACACCATCTCACCTACGTTGATAAGACCTCACGATTATACCAGGGGAATGTGCAGTCAAGACTGATGCGCTGAGCACACGAGGAAGCCACATAACAGATGAGCCGATGATGATCCGTGACGAGGTTATCTGTTGCCGTATAGTAACGGTATCAATAGATTTTTTGGTATACATAATTTCAGAGAGATGAGTAAAGTACAAAGATGATTAAATGGTAAATTTCTGGAATCATTCAGATCGGTATCAGTGAGACTTGATGATAGAGAGTCGTATGATTTAGTGATTACTCTCTGGCCCAGATCGTGCTTACTCTAGAGCCCAGCTTGTGATTACTCTCTGGCTCAGCCGGTGATTACTCGTGATCAGCACGTGATTACCCTCGTGTCCAGCCCGTGATTACTCTCGGGCCCAGCTCGTGATTACTCTCTGGCTTGGCACGCGATTACTCCTGGCTCCAAATCGTGGTTACTCTCCTGCCCAGCTTCGTGATTACTCACTGGCCCAGCTTATGATTACTCTCGGGCCAATCCCATCAAGCGGGCGATAGAGTGAGGCGAGGTAGACAGTGCACCGCCTGGGTCATGCAGACCTTACCATGCAGGTAACGTTGCCGGTCATGCATACCCGAGGCTTGATTACTTTCATTCGCCACCCGAGCCAGTAAACCCTCGCACCCTCGCTGATGAATACACAGTGTAAAGTTTACTGTTGTTCATGGAAACTTGATCAGTATACATGAAGTAAGTATGCAACAGTCGTTTGAAATGATTCCTGGGTGTGGACCATCAGGTCGTGATGTGATTCGTAGAGATTAATAGTCGTGTTATATGAGGTGATTAATGCCTGAGTCGTCTCATTATGACTGGATACAGGGTTCGTAGTTGCAGCAGCAACAGCAGCAGCAGCATAACCTCTGTAAACACTTCCAAGAGATGCAAGACGATCCCTCTATTTCCAATTGAGAGCCAGTGGCGGGATTTGAACACCAGTTCGTATTATCGCGGTGGAGCCTCACGGTGGGATTTATCCAGGAAAACCTGTGCAATGGAGCCTCACGGTGGGGTTTATCCAGGAAAACTTGTGCTGTGGTCAAGGTGACACACAGGGAGGATGAGGGTTGTGGTTGAGCTTCGGGTGTCACCTGACACTGGCCCATCATAGCAGCGTCCTGGGTCCTGGAGAGACACGGAGGGACGTACTATACAGAACGCTCCGTCCCATGATGACATCTTGACCAGTGTCCTCCAGAGTCAGCAGGAACAGCGAGCGACCGAAGACGCTGGCGAGGGATGGTAATGGCGCAACAGTTCCGACTTATTGCGCAGAAAATAAACTAGCAGTTCTTGCCGCGTTGGAAGACGACAATAGATAACCACAGGTCATGACCCTACAACCGCTAATTGATAACGAATAACCCACCTCGGTTTTTTTTATAGCAGTAGTCGCCCCGGCCCACTAATGATTATAGGTCGGGTTCAAAGAGGAGACGCTGTACATAGCCATCAGTATCCTCGTTTGTTTTGCGCACGAGTACGTACGCAAATGCGTCCCATGAACACGTACGCCCTGCGTACACGCGCCACAGGGTCCCCGTTACTCCTGGTATTAAATTTTGCGTGATGGGGCTGGCCTTATGTACTGGCCGCAGCCAGACAGTGTCGAGGGAGAGGGTGACTGATGCGTGTGTACGGGCGGGCGGCTGCAGGTGCATACACGGGTGTGTGTCAGGCAGACAGGATACGATGGAGGTTTCCGGTGAGGTGGGGCTGTTTCGTGCGCCCTTGTACCCTGTTTATGCGAGCGTCCGTGAGCACAGCGGTACGGCCCTGCACGTATGAATGCCTGACCTTTGACCTGATCCGTAGGAGTTAGGTCAAAGCTCAGTTCATCATACTCACGCGTCGTGCCGTCATGTTTAAAGGATCAGATAAGTGGAAGGAACGTGATCACACACACACACACACACACACACACACACACACACACACACACACACACATTAAGAGTGTGTGTGTGTGTGTGTGTGTGTTGAGGGTGACTATGACATACAAGGAGACATACTCGCCATAGCTTCGCCCTACGGGAGTAGCGAGTTACCACGAGGAGAATAGTTCCACTCCCCAGCCCTCACCCTCACCCTCCAAGGCCAGCGGGGCCGAAAGGTCGTAGCTCCCACTGACCACGACACCATAAATCGCCCGAACTGCACGGGCCTCACAGGAGACTGGCACTGGCACGGATATGCCGTTGGGGGGGGGCAGCCCACTCACACACTGAATCACCATTTTGGTGACATTTCAACTCATCAGGTCCAATCATGCCCACGTGAATGAGTGACATAGGTGTTCCAGAGAAGTGTGATGTACGTGTTTGGTGATGGTATTGCCACAGCCAAGAAAACATGCCTCACTTCGTATACGGTCGTCAGACACACGTTATTACAGAATCGTTACGCCATGCATATCATTTGGCTGTACTGTTACGTTACAGTGCAACGGCAGTATGTAGAAAGGGTATACGTTAGCTTAGTGACGTATACGAGCATTGAACAAGACTATACGACTCTTGAACACGACGATAGGGCTCATGAACACGACGAAACGACCCTTGAGCACGACTAAATGACCCTTGAAGACGACGGTAGGACCCATGAACACGACAAGAAGACCCTTGACTACGACAAGAAAACCCTTGACTACGACAAGAAGACCCTTGACTACGACAAGAAGACCCTTGACTACGACAAGAAGACCCTTGACTACGACAATAAGACCCTTGAACACGACGGTACCACCCTTGAGCACGACGGTACCACCCTTGAGCACAAGGAAACGATCCTTGAACACGACTGGTAGGACCCTTGAGCATGACGGAAGGAGCCTTGAGTCCCTACCACAAACAAACCCCCCCCGCTCCTCCCTCCTCCCCACAGACGCTCACTATAACCTGTCACAACAATAGCCATCCCATGCTGCCGCTACCACATTCACAAGTCTGTTGATGCCACACAGCACACCACAGTGTGTCAACGCATCATCCCTCCCTGTAGATAGTCACTACCTAAACATTCACCATCCAGACACTACCCTGTGACCACACGCTTACACACACACACACAGACCACAACACAAGTTACCATAACCACTAACAAACATGACCAAATTGTATGTTACAACTCCGCCCCTGGAAACCAAAGAAGACACTGCTCTAACACAGCCACAGTAAACACGATAATAGACGTGCCACAACCAGAGCCTTGCCTCATGACCAAGGACTTACCACATAACCAGAGCCTTTCCTCACAACTAGGACCCTACCACATAACCAGAGCCTTTCCTGACAACCAGGACCATACCACATAACCAGAGCCTTTCCTCATAACCAGGGCCCTACCACATAACCAGAGCCTTATCTCACAACCAGGGCCATACCACACAACCAGAGCCTTACCTCACAGCCAGGGCCATATCATACAACCTGACCCTCACCACACAACCAGCGCCTTACCACTCAACCAAAGCCCTGTCGGACAACCAGAGTCTTACCACAGTGTAGTAGTTGTGGTAGGGATGGTGTGGTGTGGTGGGTGTGGTAGTGACAGACTGTAGTGTTTGTGGTAGGGATACTCTGCGGTGGATGATAGTGACACTATTGTGGTTGTGGTAGGGTTGATATTCTATTGGACGTGGTAGAGAGAGACTGAATAAAGTGGTAACAGCCTTCAGGGAACACTGTGGCACTAACAGTGGCAAATGTGGTAGGATGGAATAATTCGAACAGAGCTGATTTTAGCTGACCACTAAAAACAGTTTATAATTCCACTGCCTTATTTCCATACATGAATTAGATCATTTTTACCGTGAATGTCGAGTGACCATCATACCCTGGAAGTGAGTGGCTTTGTGACAAAGTGTGGTAGTTGTGTTGGGGGCTGAACACGTGTCTTAAAAGGAGTATTGATCGAGGAGAATCATCTCCGTGGGCACGGCGTTGCGACCCTTGAGCACGACAGTACGACCTTGAGCCTTTCAATGGCTCGGCCGTTATAACTAAGGGTCATACGGTCGTGCTGAAGGGGTTACTGTTAGAATATGACCTCCAGGTGTACCACCACCGGTGTCACGGTGATTGCTTGAATCCTGTGTTTTTTGTGTGCTTTGTTAGTACCTCCTGTGGGCCAAACATGAGCGAAAATATAAAAAGCCATGAGAAATCATGTCCTGCTAAACATTATTCTGAATCCGGTATTGCAGTGATGAAAAATATGAAAACGAGTTTCCAGATCATTCGTTCATTAAACTTTAGAAGTCGGCGGTAAAATTAATCTTAAACCGCCCACCAATCAACTTTCAGGAACGATGACGCCACACATTGCTTTCCTGCGTCCACCAATAGCTTGCTTAGGAAGACGGAACAATGATGTCATGGATTTGAGTCACCGCCCTCTGTTAATGACGTCAGGGAAGGGGCGGTGCTAGCATGATCTCCAAGAGATGCCACTCAACAACATAGTACTTCCAAATATTTACAGTAATAACAGTTATTGAAATACGTTTGACTTGCTTGATGTGATGAGGAGAAATCGCATATGTTACCGGTAAAGAGTATTCATACGGTTTACGCGCTTAGTGTGTCTGTCAAATGTATTAAAAGTATTTTGGCAGTTGTTCTGTGATCAGGCTGAGTCATAGTAAGCCTTCGTGGTGTTCAGTTTACATTGTCGAGTTTCCCAGTCACGTTAGTTCACGTGTTGTTAGTGCGCGTACCTACACACATACATTTCTGAGCTTATCTTCGGTTCCTCATGAACAAAAAACATTGATAAAAGTGGTTGTTAGATGGAGATGAGTGAAAGCCACTCAATCGCGGTAACTCGTAAAAGGATTCGGACGAGTGTGAGTGCCCCATACCCACCTCAACGGATCATCTCGTTCAGTCCGACAGTAGGAGAGGTTCCGCGAAGGTGCTATTGAATCACTCTTCCGGGTGTGTTGAGACTGGCTTGCTAATGGCAACTCGTCTCCATGTGGTGTACCTCAGGGTTTTATATGTGTCTGGGACTCAGGCTGCTCTAGTCGGTTGACGTTCACGGTCAAGGGAACAGGCCTCGAGTGACAAGTGCTAATCCTAGCGAGGCTGTTTAGAAAATGAGATGAAATAAGATCGTGCCTTGTAACGTATTTTCTTGAAATTCTGCTTGTTTTCCGTGAAATTTACAGTGGAGCAATGTGAAGCAAGAGTGACCGATGACTGACTACTGTCAGTGGCATATTGTTAACCTGTGCACCGTAGGACTTTAGGAAATTAATTGATGGTGGAACAAGAAAGGCAGCATTAGTTCTTGGATGGTGCGGCAGAGGGCAGTGCTGGTGATGCCATCGCAGGGGTTTTCACAGTTCGGTGGTGTTATGGTTGGAAAGGTATGTACAACTTGTGAATTTATCCTTTTTTACTCATGTTTATACCTCAGCACCTATGCGGAAGATGTGTAACTAGATGTGGTATGTAGGAGACAAGATTACATGTAGAATTATTGATGTTCGATTCCTCTTCAAACGTTTTCGCTAACTGTCAACTCGACGGAGTGAGTGCATGGTCTTCCCCCTCATGATAGTACAAATGTTTCATAATATTTCCCGGTAGTATCGTTTGAATTCCTTATATTTCATCGGATAATATGTACTTGAAGTACAGATTTAGTATGTTAGCCACGTTTTTACTTTTTTCTTTTCCCCTGTGCCATAAACAAAGAAATTGAGGTTGACAACCTTATGAAACTTGATCGTAATATTATCGTTTATATTAGAGATCCGTGAGAGTGGCCACCCGTACACAGGAATGTTATGAATGGGGAGAGGCGAAATGGCCCGCATGGTCTGTGCCGCACCTCCAAGGGTCACGGCCACTTACGTAGAGGTCTGTCCCGGGCACCAGGTGCCAACGGGTTCAAACTGGTGTTGGGAGAAGGTTCCAGGTAACATTGTATTGGTACAGGTGGTGTGCGTCGCAGACGGATGCCTGGAGCCAGGGTGCTCGTACTGTTTTGATGTTGGCGTTGTGGAAGTATGTTAATATATTATTATGCTAGTATGTTATAGTGGTTGTGTTGGAATCAGGTGGTAGTTGATAACGTGCTGGTTCTTTGGTGTGGGAGTCAGGTATCATGATTCACTGGTAGTGAAGGGTGTAGCTAGGAAATAGGTTCAGACGTGATATGATGTGTTTGCTAAGTACTCGGATCAGCGTGTTGGTACAAGTGACATAGGAGCCAGGAAACGTGCCACCGTGGTGTTACTGTAGTAAAAGCTTACCTAAACTGAAATACAGTATTATCTAAACGATACTTTCAGTGCAAATTATTTGGATGTTACACAGTCAAAATAAAAAGACCATGGTAATTTGTCATGGTAGCCTGATACGTTAAATTGTCAACAAACCCTACAGGACTGTCATTAGTGATAAGTGGAGCATAATATGGATCACACTTCCTGAAGTCGTGTATGAGTTCATTTGTTTGCTGTTCAGTGCGCAGATTGTTGTAAACACTTAGTCAATACAGTTTCGTATTTTAAATGTTGGGCTTCATCATTATCAGCAGTGAGTAGAGATGCAGTGTCATGGGTATACATTAACACTTATATGTGTTAATGTACCCTATGTATCGCACACCCTTTTATTAGCTTCATGGGTTGCATATACCAATCGTAATCTGAAAGGCATGTGCTTGTGTTCTGCTCCCAGCCAGAAGCATACATAAGGAACACCACGGGAAGATGTAGAGAATTGTTTGGAAAGGAACGCTTCAATAGATGATTTGTTCAGCTTCCTGCTGTGTGCAGAAGACCGGCCAGGACAGAGCCTCATTAAAAAGACTAGTAGACCAGAGTGAGGGGGTTGTAGTAGACCAGGGTGAGGAGGTTGTAGACAGCCCATGGAGCTAATTTAAGGGACACCGGGCGAGATGAAGAACAGTATCTTAGATGTGATTTTAATATTGTAGCTTTGGTAGAATATATCAACATTTCACTTACTTCTCGATTATATCTTAATCGAAGTACAATCAACCATAGATACCCATCAGAGACTACCATGTGTAGACCCGGGAATATATTCGGTATATTTGATATCGACAAAAACTGGTACATGGAGAAGAGGTAAACTGTGATCCATTATTTTCTCGCAGTAAACGAATCACTCAACTAACAGTGAACTACCATAATTACGAAGGGAATTCTTCGAGTGACAGATGATCTGAGGAGTTTTTGGAAAGGTTATCACAAGCGTAGAAACCATGCAACACACACACACACACACACACACACACACACACACACACACTCACACTCACACACACGTGTGCACGCGCGAGCGAAAAAAAATTCAAAAGGCCTCGCCAGAATGTAGAAAAAAAATATCTCAAGGAAACGAGTTACACATAAGAAGTGTCATTTGGCCTAGAAAGGGAAAGCAGACGTGTCAGATGAAATAGAATAAATGAAGAATCAAAATATTAGAAATAAAAAAAAACTAGAAAGACAAAATATTAGAAATATATCTCACTAACTTGCCAAGTTAAAAGCAAAGACCTCATTAGTTCATTGGAAACATTGTATACATACACAGATTAATGTAAGTAGGCGAGTGTAAGTACCTGGGAATCACTTCTCTATGATCTTTAAGATGAACTACCCAAAACTGATTTTTCCTGACGATGATCGCGCTTGGCTGAGGTAAACCGCTGGTCTCTTCGAGACGACAACCCGACGTATACACATGATCTCTTCCTGAACCAAACTCTAGACACTCGGTCTTTATAGGGAGATGCACCATCCATTAGCAGGGATACCACACATCTTGTACAGTGGGAGCCTGAACGCTGGTGTGATCACAGAAAGTCGAGCTTTAATCCGACGGACAGGTAACCAAAAAGGACGAAGCAAAGCTGCTCCAAGATTGACCCACTCCATCGCATCACTTGGGAAAAAGAGGGGGTAGGGGTCATCACGGGACTAATGGTATATTGTCCTGATGCTGGGTGGTCGAGTGTTGAGTGTATAGAACTGATTCCAGTTGTTTACATTCCGGTACTCCTTTCTTTTTCTTAAACTGTGTATTAGTTAGGTATATACTGGTGATGTTGGCGGTTAGGAACCGCCGTAGCAACAGGTGAGTACCAGTGGGTACTTTTTTCTGCAGATTTCTTTTAGGACGGGAAAGATGAAGTTGCAAACCAGGTGACTCAGGTT
>JAUTXX010083644.1:0-16931 GCA_032273605.1 Panulirus laevicauda
CTATCCACATCCAGGCCCCACAGACCTTTCCGTTGTTTACCCGAGACTTCACATGCCCTGGTTCACTCCATTGACAGCATGTCAACCTTGGTATACCTCATCCTTCCAATTCACTCTATATATACTTACCCCAGGATCCCCTTTCAAGAGGCTCTTGCTGTCTAAGGTTGGGCTACCTCCAGTAGCAGTGAAATGAGGACTCCTTTTGCGTGAAAGATAATTACGAGACATTACTCCTAGTGATACTGCCTTGCAAAATGAGACATAACTTTTACGAAGTTTAGATTATATAATTTCAACCATGACTGTAGTCTTTTTAACAGGAAGTATGAGGATTTAAAAAAGCTCATCTTTGGTTTCTTTTGCAGGATTATAACATCTTGTACGAACTGAATGTGAGTGTGTCGTGCCCTAAGCCAGACTTCGTTCAAGAATCCCACTTCATGAGAATTCCTGTCAACGATAATTTTAATGAAAAACTTCTCCCTTATTTTAATGATGCCTTCAACTTTATTGGTGGGTATAATATTACACATGATGTTATTGTGTTTACAGTCATGTCTTGGAAAAAAACTGATATAAGTTCATTTTTTACATGTAAGGCAGGGTATTGTATATAGAACCCTCATTCTGTTTGGTTGCTGTGTATTCCCTTTTTTTTTCCCCAGTCACATGTAGAGGACACTATCAGATGCGTTGTAGCTGTTCAAGAACACACTTCATCCACTCGTCTCTCTCTCTCTCTCTCTCTCTCTCTCTCTCTCTCTCTCTCTCTCTCTCTCTCTCTGATAGAATAATAGTATGAGACGATAATCCCCACAAAATGAAATCTGATCATTAACGTTTAGAATAAGCCTTTCATGCGTCAGGTCTGGTTTTATTTGTGGAACAAATCCAATTCACTGCTTTTATTATTGTATCATATGTCTGGCAACCTGTTACTGTCATAGAAGTTACATGACAAGATTTACAGGTTCATTAACCATGGTAACTTATAGAAATTGGTCCTAGGGTAAATTTGAACTCACAATTAAGAGTCCTCTTTGCAATACGATATCATTACCTTCAAAGATTCTTTTGAACCTGTTACTCCCTCACACCTTGTCACTGTGTCCTCCATCCACTCATCTCTTCTTGACATGATAATCTCATAAGTAATTACTCTCTAAAACAGACAAGGTTCGTGAATCTGGTGGGTGTGTGCTGGTACACTGTCTGGCGGGCATCTCCCGATCTGCAACTGTTGCAATTGCTTACGTCATGAAGCATCTCTCACTCCCTTTTGATGAAGCTTACATGTATGTATTAACTTATATACGGTATAGAAATGTCTGATGATATTAATTCATAAGATGTCAAAACCTTTGAAGTTAAATGAGATAGATTTATATGATGGTATTTGTTCATATGTTATCATTCTTTTCCAATCCTCAGGTATGTAAAAACAAGAAGACCAACAATCTCCCCAAATATTAACTTTGTTGGTCAGTTAGCGGAATTAGATCGGCAGTTAAGGCGAGAAGTATGTCCAAGAGATCCTGCCTCTGCCCCAATTCTGTTCCGTGCCCATGAGTCTCATCACTCTTCTGTTAGCTCATCCACTTCAGTTTCTACATCATCATCTGCATTCACATCTAGTTTTCTTGAAAAACATGCCTGTGCAGGGGTACAGAGTAGTATTCCTAAATCTCTCAGTCTAAACCTTCGGTCAACCCTCGAAGCTGTTCCAGCGTCTCCATCCTCTACACCTCACACTCCTGACATGTCACCCTCCACAGCATTGGCTCGTCTCAGCTTTGCTTCTGCCTTGGATGAGCTTCGTGATGATGGTCTGCCTGTCACACCTAAGTGCTCATCTCCAGTAACATCAATCTCAAGTCTACCTCCATCATCTCCTAAAACAGCTATTATAAGGGATACAGGAAGTTCCCCAGTTTTCACCTTTAGAAAAACTTCAGAACCCTCTTCATCCTCTCCTGCCTTTAGCTCCTATTACAAAAGTAAGGAGGTGTCTAGTCGGACTAGTAGTGACTATAAAAGTGAGGCTAAGATTGCGTCCTTAAAAGAAAGCTTTACGTCTAGTGATAGCATTAAGAGTACAAGCGGGTCAAACAGCAATTATTACAGTAGTGCCACATTTAATGTTGGTGCTAGTGAAGCAGGGAAAGAAAATGTAGGAGAAAAGGGTGATAGTTTAAAGACAGGAAGATTAAGATCAGAGGAAAGAGGAAGTGATGATGAAACAGGAAGAATAAGACTACAGGAAAGAGGAAATGGCTTTGTTGAATCAGGGAGAGTGAGAGTAGAAGAAAGAGGAAGAGGTTCTATTGAGACAGGGAAGGTAAAAATAGGAGAAAGGAGAAATAGTTATGTTGAGACTGGGAGAGAAAGATTAGAAGAAAGAGAAAGAGATGAAAAAACAATAAGGCCTGCATCTTCATCCTCATCTTCTTTCTCACGTCGTAGCAGTGATAGAGAGAGTCGCCAGGTGTCGGTCTGTGTAATTGATGTCAAGAGAGATGCATCACCTGTTAGCTATGTTCGGAGTGAGCCATTAGTTGTACGTGAAACTCAAGTAATTGCCACACCATGTAATCCAAAACCTGAAGTTAAATCAGTGCTTGAAGTTCAAATAGAAGATGGCCAGGAAAAGGAAGAACATATTGTTATTCCAGAAGAACAAATAAGGAAAACTTTAGGAGACAAGAAAGGTTGCCTTGATAATGCATGGAGATCATTTGATGAAAAGTCTCGGATAGACAAAGAATCCATAATCAAAACTGAGAGATGCCGACAACAACCTGAAAAGTTGCCACAACGGCCTCGTGAGGTGATTGTTCCCATTCAGTTGGCAGGATCTCGAGAGGAACGTCCTCGAGTATTAGACCTTGGTGTTTCTACTGGCCAACTTAAGCAGCAGCATCAACACCCAACTCCAGCCACTGCAGCTTGTACTGCCTCTGAACCTGCCTCAGGAGTTTGGTTACCTGGAAGTCCTCAAGAGGCTGCTGTGGCTGAACCTGCCACAGCCATCCCCAGCTCTCCTAATCATCCTGGAGTACAACAGAGTGATTCAGGTATCATAATAGAGGAGGAGAGAAAAGAAATCCCTCCGAATCCTCAGTGTTTACCCAGGTGTTATTCTTCTAGTGAAACTCACCTGAATACTCGCCGTCTGTTGGAGCATCGTAATCCAGACTTTACCACTAGAAAGTGTTCCAGCTATGATGAGGTTGGAAGAGCCTGGCCTCATAACCTGGCTTCCAGTCACCAACACCATCAACCAGGAATAGGTCGTGAAGGCACTACCTGGTTGTACCCATGGGAACTAGCACGAAGTGACAGTGTTTCAACAAGTGGGTTTGGCTCTGAGATTTCTGACACTGATTTTCTTCATGATGATGCCCACTCCATCACAACCCAAGATGATGCACTTGGGCCCTATGATGCTGTGTTTGCAGATGTTTTCCCAGGTGAACAACCATCTCAGAGACAACATCAACCAACTACACCCAAAACTCCTCGGCCAGCAAGCCTCCCAGGGGTGACAGGGGCTTATTTCTCACAATTTGAGGTAAGGGTAAGTAGGAATATAGTTATAGTGATACAGCTCTGATACTTTGAAATAGATCTCGTAAAAGTATTACTCTGTAGCATAAAAGTTATTAAACTTTACTGTGCAAAAATTTGACTCATCAGACATTTTTGTCTGACAGAATTACATAGAATCATGCTTTCTTATAATAATTGTAATAATTCATTGTTAAAACAACTGCTGTTGAATATGCTTGAATCTGTCAGAAATTTGGAACAAGATGAAATAAGGAAAGACAATCCTGTCTGTCTATTGGTGTTGATATGTATATTTCACGTATATGATCTCCACTCAGTGAAGTACTTTATGGGGAGTAATGAGTATAAAATGCAGTTTATGATTTTTTCTTATTTTAGATGAATATGGTTTTTCTGCATATCAACTTTTTTCAAAGGAGGAACTTATCATGGATAAGTACTTCTATATGTGTAACATTTAAAATTTAATCAAATGATATGATTTCATACTAGACAAACACCGACCCTGGGCTGGACATGGGTGTGGACATGGGTAGTGGTACTGTTGAGCTACGTCGGGGTGGAAGAGGTCGTGTGGGTGTGGAGAAAAAGGACTCGGGCTACTACTCCTTTATCACAGAACACCCACCTGTGAGTCCTCGTACTATGGGAGAAGGTGTCCGCCATACCACCAGTAAGTTAGCTTTAGTTGAAGTTTGAATATACTCACAGGATACTTTCCTTTAATGTATACAGCAAAATAAGGGTCCTACAGGTTCTTGATATGTAATTTAAATGTGTAAAAAGGTATAGTAATGAAAGTGTTTGAGTGCAGTTTTGTTTCAGACACCCTGCCTTAGATTTGGGAAATGGGTAATTGGCTGTAGTTATAAAGTGTATGTGTTTTTGGATGGAATTTTAATAAGAGTTTCGTGTAATGGTGCTTTCATCAATCTTCAGGAATTTTTTTTATTGATTTCTTTGAGATATTGTAAATGGAAGAATTTAATTAAATCAGTAAAAGTTTTAGAGTAAAACTTTAGATGGAACTCAAAAAGGACTGTGATTTATTCTTTACTGTTTGAAAGGTTTCCTAGTGAAGAGTTTAGGTTGTTCCAAGGCTTCTGTTATCTTTCAGCACTTGAAGTATCTATTTATTATTGTATATTAAGCTACATCTATCTTTGAGCGTATTTCATTTCTCATATACCATTTTTGTTTCAGAGTGCAGCATGTCATGCCCCTTATTCAGTCTGTTGAGATTCTTTTTAAACAAACAGTTCACACCTAAGACTATTAATTTTGACGTCAACATTATGATGAGAGATGTGTGCATTAAGTGTATTACAAACAACATAGCAGCAAAACCACTGTAAGAGTTCCACAGAGGGATAATATTTAGCTGCCTTTGAAATCCTCTATCTTGTGATGTATGTTGCCATAATATAAGGTAACTAATATCTAAAAGCTAAAAGAACAAAGCTATGAAGGACTTTCCCTCTAAGGCTCTGTTGTTTGTTCCTGGTGCTTCCTCACAAAGGTGGGAAAACAAATTGGTTGGAAATAATTGGACATTAATTCAATATATGCTAAGTGACAGGCATGCAATGGAGAGATTGTTTCATGTGAATGTACTGAGAGGGGCAGCAGGTGGGATATATGATTATTTCTTGTGAAACTTTGTAGAGATTTTCGGGAAAGAGAAAAACTGATATGTCAGAAAGAAGAGGTGAGTAGACTTGCTAGTGAAAGAGAAAAGAGTATCTGCAAGTAAGAGAGTGTTCAAGAGAAAGTAGCAGGAAGTCAAGAAATAGAAATGCAATGTCAAAAATGTGGCAAATGAGAGAGAATAGGAAAATGTTTTAAAATGAGGTGAAAGATGTGTGGAGAACACAAAAACAAAATGGAAGTGAAAGTCAGGGGAAGTGGTAGCAGACAAAAAGATGAGAAAGAGATAGTATGAGCATTTTGAAGGACTGTTGAATACTTTAGATGATAGTTTGGTGAATATGTGTGGGTCATATGAGATGGTATGTGAAATGTTGGGTCCTGGTGGTAAGAAAGGAGGTAATGAGAGCCTAAATATGATGAATTATGGCAAAGTATAGCAGTGGATGATATTGTAGTTCAACTTTTCACCCCTTGCATGACCTAAGGTGAGGTGTCTGTGGATTGGCAGAAGGCGCATATAGTAAGCAAGACAAGGGGAACAAAAGTGAAAGTTCATACAGTCAACTATGTGAGTTATACCATGCTATGCAGACATGTAGGTGGATTTAGGGTGATTGGGATGACATAAATACAATGCTGCTAATTCTGTCAGTTCCATTGGTATTTTTTGGCCCATATTTTGCTGCAGAGAGAGGACAGGGCCCTGAATACATGGTCAGTCAACTATGTGAGTTATACCATGCTATGCAGACATGCAGGTGGATTTAGGATGATTGGGATGACATAAATACAGTGCTGCTAATTCTGTCAGTTCCAGTGGTATTTTTTGGCCCATATTTGAATTAGAATAATTTGTGGAAAGAAGTAATTCTGAAGTCCTCTTCAGAATTTCTTTTTATAGTTTTGACAGGAATAGTCAGCAGAAAAACAGGAAACTGGGACTAAGCTTCCATAGTTGTGGAAATTTAGCACTGCCATATCTTGATATGTGATTGAAAGTTGCTTTAGATTTGCTAGAATGTTTTGCTGATATTCATTTCATACTGGTCTATTCTGCATACTGAGAATGATGTTAAGTTACTGAGTTCCTCTACAGAGAAAGTAGGTTGTGCTTCAGCCGAACAACTCAAACCCTGAGTGTTTATTGGGAAGACACGTATCTTCTGTCTTTCATGTAGCTTGGATGAATAAACTACAAGTACCATATTTTGCTAAAATGCTGTCGAGGAACCAGTGAAGTGTAAAGTATGTTAATAGATTAGTTTTATAAATGCCGAATCAAGATGTGCTGAATGTGAAAAACATACCATTGCAATCAGCTTGATTGCACCTTCTCACATTATGTTAGAAGCAGACATTTACTTTCATGAAGCTAGCATATTATTGGGATTAACCTTCATGGCAAGATTACTGGAATCTAACAATATGTGGTGAATTGCCTAACCTTCACATCCAAACATAGCCTTAGATAGGGTCACATTAGTTGAATTTTGCCACCATCAGAGAAGTGGATCAGGGGAAACTCGTTTTTTCCTTGTATATATTGTAAGAATTTCTTCCATGCATTTTTGTTGATATAGTTAAGGAGGTATTGAATTCAAATCACTTTGCATAGTACTTGACTTAGAAGAAAATGATAAT
Organism: Panulirus laevicauda; assembly: GCA_032273605.1. NCBI lineage: Eukaryota > Metazoa > Arthropoda > Malacostraca > Decapoda > Palinuridae > Panulirus > Panulirus laevicauda. The sequence goes on from JAUTXX010083644.1 coordinate 6,865, forward strand.
TGTCACCTTCTGTAAGTGCATCATGTTCGTTTTAGGTTAATAATCCAAGCCCTTTTTTTCATGAAATTGACACATGTAATGCTGTTCAACTTGTCCAAGGAAGAAAAGAAAGGGTTAGATATGGTTTGCCATATTCATTCTACTGTTCAGGCATCTTTGTCAGCTTATGTATTAGGTAAAGTTTTGAAACTCTGTTATACTTTGATTATTGCCATGATTTTCATGTAATTTACATCATCTGGGCCCTTAAGTGAATTGCTTCAACCATTTGAGCTCACTTCTTATGACATGGAAACACACCACTAAGATTGATAATTTATTCACTGAAGAAGGTGACTGGAATCTATAGCTCTTGCTAGTAGTGGATAGTTATTAGATTTTGCAAAGAGGTACATAGATACTTCTGTTCTGCTGTTCATAGAATTGTTTTTAACTTATTTGATTTAGATTTCCAGTGATAAAGTTCATGACCCATCTAGATTTGAGTACCTTAGGGAAAATAGAATATATTGAAATCTTTTCCCTTATTCCAGCATTCCCTTATTCCAGTTAGGTGACTTAACATAGATAGCTCCCCTTTCTGTTTGTTACCATGACCCCCTAGTACTACACTTTAACTTAGACTGCTTGCGTGATGACAGAATCATGCTGATTTCCCCTTTACTTCTGTCTGCATGCTCTGAGCATACATTCATTTATGCCATTGGCTTTTGCATTCGCACATTCCCAGCTTACTGAAATAAGCGTAAAGCTCATCATTCACATAAGTTTTATTTATGATACTGTGCATTACCTAGGGTATGTCTCTGTGACTTTGAAAGAACATTATCTGTAGTTTTATGACTAACATATGACCCCAGCATTTGACAGAAATATTAGACCAGTGTATTGGTAGCAGATATTTAAGAAAGCAGAATAGAATGAAAATACATAAAAAATTCTCTAGTTTGTTCACATACTCAGAGAAAAACATACATTTTAAGTGACTGATGTTTTCAAACTTTCAGCTCCTTTAGGAGACACATCATTGCTTACAGATTCTTTGCCAGTGCTTTTTCATACTTTATAGTTGGTATTGAGCAAGACACTAGATTATTTTTGTTTAAATATGTATCACTCCTGGAAGTTATACAATGTGGAGATAAACCTTTCTATAACTGTAGAGTGACTAGGGCATGTATATAATGCAGAACTTTTCCAAGTAAAATGTTTTATGAAACTGCACTACGAGGAGACAGACCCCTTGAATCTTTCTGTACCCTTGAAATCAGATAGAAATTAAGGGCATTTCACCTGTAACTAGTGCCAAGGTGATACCGTGGATAATGGATCCTTCTATAGATTTTGTTCCCTTTAACTTCTTAAAGACCAAGCCTAGAAATTTATGGGGTCTCCAGGACAGTGGTATATCAAAAAATGCAAAAAAAATTTATATTCTAATCATTTGAAAGGAAATATCAAGAATAGTTGAAAAAAAGAGGTAGATTATACATACTTATACTGAAAAGGAATTTAGATTTGGCTCACCATGTTTGTTTTGATAACATTGGTGCATATTGTAGGCTGTTTTAATGATAACCAAAGAAATTATGTATGTAGAAATGTGTAGATAGACATGATCCCTCATACAATTTTTAAAAGAAATCCATCACAATACATATTTAATTTTTATGTAGAAATATCTCTAACATGATTTCATGCTAGATAGGATGTAGTATAGCATGGATATGCTGTCAATAATAAAATACTATATGGTATCTGTATTTATTGATATATTTTCAAACTAGGTGGCAGTATTTGACAAAGCCGAAGTAAGGTAACAGATATGAAGTGGGTCTGGAAAGTGCACTGAACTTACTGATGCAGTTAAAAAATAGTTTAACATAATCATTATTTTCTTTAATTAGAAGAATAGTGCCTTGATCCAAAAGAGAACATTTACCATGATTTGCCGTCATGTCCATTGGCATTCTTAGTTCACCATGATTGGGCTGCCTGAATTTTTTCCCTGAAAAAGTTATGGAAAAACCCTCTAGCTTACTTGATATGATGTATAGTTTTGTGCACTTCATCCCTTTTCACTTGCCTCATCACCTTAGAATTTATACATTTGTTGATTTAATTATCTGAGGAACCCTTTCTGCAAAGAGTCTTGGTGTTACACCTTTTACATAGGCTCTCGCAGCCCAAGGTTGTAGGGATAGGATGGATTCCTCATATAACATGGGTTTCAGTGGTTGATTTAAGATGGATTGGAATGTAATCCTGTCACATATTGAAGCCTTGTTGAAAGCTGTGCACGAGATGAAGTTCGGCAAAACAAATGGGGTAGATGGGATTGCAGCAGAATTTCTTAAGAAAGGGGACTTTTTTGATTGTTAGTTATTTAGGATTTTCACTGTATGTATAGATAGATTATGGTGAAGAGTCTGAGGATTGGCAGAATGAATTATAGTGCCCCTATATAGAGGCAAAGGGGACAAAAGTAAATATATTTATTGCATAGGTATAAGTCTGTTAAGTCTACCTGTTGTATGTATGTATGTAAGGTGTATGGGTGAGTAGTGATTAAGAGGGTGGTGGCATGCACAGACTATGGTGAAACATTGTGGCTTCAGGAGTGGTAAAGGATGTATGGATCAGGTGTTTGCTTTGAAGCATTTACTTGAGAAATGCTAAGAGAAACAAAAAGGATTTGTGTTTGGCATTTATTGTTCTGGAGAAAGAGTATGATCATATTGATAGTCATACTTTGCGGAAGGTGTTAAGAATATATGGTGAGGGAGGAATGCTATTAGAAGTAGTGAGAAGTTTCTCAAGAGAGTAAAACTTGTGTGTGAGTAGAACAGAGTGAGAGATTCCAATTGAAGGTGGGTCTATGACAGGAGTGAGGGGTGTTACCATGGCTGTTTGATATTTTTATGGATGGTGTGGTAATAGAACCTAAGATACCCATAAATTCTTTCTCCATAGAAATAAGAAAGCCATGATTAAGAAGTACTTCTTTGGATGTGATTACTGTACCTATACAATTGTCAACATAACATTACACTACACATTTGTTCTTTGTTCTGAGGTTCCTTTGGATCTATTTTCAGATACCCTTGATTAGTGCAAGAATTACTTTTTCTTGGTTCTTTTGTGTTGTAATTTCTGTGGATCCATTTTCAGATACCCATGATTATAGTATCAGGTGTTGCATCATGCTTTAGGATGGTTTAGGTGGATGGAAGGAATGCAAGATGGGGATTTTCCTAGGAGAATGTAGAAGTAGTTGGTGTGAACATTAAGTAGGGGCTTCTAAAAACACTGCACTAGAGTTGCCCTCTGCCAGTGGCCTGTTAAGGGCAAGGCTAAGAAGAGACGCTGGAGTTCAACAGATATGGAGGCTTTTTCCGTGGCACCCCTTCAGGGAGTTCCAAAAGGGAATGGGCATCAGGGGTATAGATAGAGATAGTTGCATCATTTGTTTTTAAGTATGGATTCATATTCATGTAAATATATTGCCTCAAAAAGTCAAACATTGTTGTCAAGGGAGTTCTTACAGACCAGAAACACATGTGAAACAGTTGCAAAATAAGTTCTTTACAAACCAGAAGCACATGTGAAACAGCAGCAAAATTGTAATAGTGGAGAGATGTATTAACTGATGGTGACCATACCGGATCATCAATTTTTAAAGGTTTATACTTAATTTTTGTTTTTTTCAGCTTTACCATTTTTCATTTTTTATGAGTGGACCATAGATGTGTGAAAACTTGGTAAACATTCAGAATATTGAAGGATTTTTTATAGTTAGCATTCTTTTTTTGTCCAGGTTTACTGTAAAGTGCTTTGTGATTTTCCTTAGCTATGCAGAAGAAAACATGAATGCCATAGTCTTTACTTGTAAGTTCAGGAATGACCCCCAAGTCAAAAAAGGAGTAGGATATATTGCCACAGGCACAGGTTTTAAAGTCTTGGTAAGTTTTAAAATTTTCCTTTTTGTGAACAACTGTTTTATTTAACACTAGAAAATTACTAGGTTTACAGTGAAAACATTTCCTTCCAGTGTGAAAGGTATATGTCAAAAGTTGCTTTTTATGTAGGTAATTTTGTTAAAAGAAATTTAAGCAATCAGTTTTTAAGCACTGCTGGTGATGACGGTGGTGTTTTCAGGACGATTAAGTGGGGCTGGATTCAGGTTGAGGTTCCGCAGATCCTCCTTAGGACCCCCTCACCGCATCGACTTCTTGTGACCCTGAATGAATGGGCATCTATGGTATTGAATTATCTGCTCTGCCAACTAGCAGGGGTGACTGCCTCTCTGGCTCTTGAAAGTCTCCATGCCGTGGTGCTAAAGATCTTACTTAGGTTGTTATGAGATAAATGAATCATCATAAATGGGTAAATATGGCTTTTGTCATTTGTCATCCAGTTTATTTCCTTATTTGCTTGCTTAAATGAAGACAAGTGTTTTCAAGGATTTTCTGTCAGATAAGACAGTATGTAATCTTATTCCAGAGGGGTTACACTATTCCAGAGGTGTTACACTAGGTCAGTGCCCAACTAGATAACCTGAATGACTGTTTCTGTGTGTCAGGTTTAAATGTTTATAATGAGCAGACTGTTATCTTTAAGATGTGTTGGATCATTCCCCAGGATGACAGTTTTAAAGCATCTATTGAAGCCTGAGATTTACTACTGTATTTTTATGATTTTTTTTACACCTCGGTGAAGTCACTTATTAATGCTTTTGAGTTTGTGAAAGAAGACCAAGAGATTAAAGCCATATTTACCCTCTTTTGAACTGATGAGAGGTATTTAAATTCTTCATATTCTCCATCTCTCATTATATGATGTCTTCCGCATTCCTTACAGTAACAAACTTTTGAGTCGTTTTTACAAATATTTCTTAGAAAGCAAAGACATTTCCCATATAGCAATCATTGAGAAAGGGGATGAATAATACCATGAGATCAGTGAAGGAGAAGAGAGTGCAGTTCTTCCCTGCAGTGGTTTATATAAGGTAGTGGGTGGGTGTTGCTGACTGACCTGCAAAAGTTGCATGGGCAAGGTTGCTGGCTGTTATTGTGTTGCTTAGCTGGAGGGCAGTGCCCTGCTCACAATCACTGATTCATTCTTTATAACTGGCCTTTTTGAGTCAGAGTCAGCACAGTCATTACTGGAGTGGGTCATGGTAATTATTTGTGATAACTTGAAATTATTTATGAAGCTAACAAGTACATTAATCAATGTTTTTATGTGAGTAAAGTTAGATAATGCTGCTTGACCAAAGATGTATGGAGGAGTAATGGTGGTAACGTTCATTGGTGGTACAGTGCTTCATAGGTGTACTGTCACCGTACAGATTATTGTTTATGTTTTTTTCTGAAGACATTTTATGTAACCCTATAATTTTGAGATGTATTTTGAACCATAAGTTTTTACAGCATAAATTTAAACCCAACTCTCCCACCAGAATATATATATTCCTGTATAACATGTTGGCTAGTTCATTAGTACTTCAAAACATGTTTCATTCAATTTCTAATTTTGCATTTAAATGCTTTAATGATTTCATGATATTAGAAAGTACAAATTTCTCTTTATCACTGAAATTATATTTAGTGTATTATAAAGTGGGTCTTCTTTTGCTGTAATAGTTCGTGCTATCTTAATAAGATAAAAGTTCTACATTGATATGCAAAGAAAAACATATCTTAGAAAATTATGAACTGTAATTTGAGGCCATATATCTCCCTGTGGATATACATAGATAAATATTTAGCAGGTCATTAGACAAGCCTCAAAGGAAGTTATATACATATAAATTATGCCAGTAACTAATTATGACACTAACACACACATCAGAATCTACTTATTCACAATGCACAAATCAAAATTTTCTTTGATTAATTGTTTCAGAGTGATCATTGATTGATAATGTTGAAAATTTCTTCTGTTGTACCTATTTCCCATTGATGAACGCTTATATCACCAACTGTTCCGTTCACCTTTTATTGTGACATTAATCATAACTTTATGACTGTCCGCATCTTTGATATGCTCTTATGATTATTTTTTTTCTGCAGTATAGCTATAGTAAATTGAATAACCACTACATGAATTAATACATCATTGTGTATGAAGCTATGAATATAATTTTGTGAAATATTCTTCTACTCTATCAAACAGAGCATCATATATTTCACGTCTTTATATTGGTTGACTTTAAAACAATTTATTTACATTTTGATACTTATCAATTTAATTGGTTTGTAATAGGGCTATGACTCAGAGCAGATATGGCTTAGAACATAATTGATAGGGATATAATCCTTTAAAGTATAACTTGAATGTAGTTTTTAGTGCATTCACTGTTGACTTTTTGCCACAGTATTCCAAATGGCTTTATGTTTTGATAACTGTGAGAGAATACAGGTAAAATAAGCTCTTTGATTCCAATAGAGGAACAACAGTCCATCAATTTTAGTGTCTTGCTCAGAATAATGTTGTACCACACTGTCAGAAAATAGGCTGAATAATGTTTGCATTGAGACAACTGAATTCCCACCCATTATCAGCTACCTAGTTTTTCTTTATGAAAAACAGTGTGATAGAGTTCTTGCTTGCTTTTGAAACACGTGACTAGATGGTAATAATTTCACTTCAAACCTCACTATATCACCATGTCAGATTTCTGTAGTCCTTTCTTGAATCACAAGAAAATCTTTGTTCAGACTGTCTTCAATCAAACATTTGAACTTTGAGTTTTCTGAAGCAGGGTCTTGGAGGTGCTGACTTATGTATTTTTTTTTATTTGACTTCAAGTTCAAATTATTTTGGAAGTAAGTTCACTAAGTAAGCACATGTCATTCCTTTCTTATCCAGTGTCATTGAATTGTGTGCTAGTGGAAAATATTCCAGTGCTGCAGGAAGAGACTTCATGAAATGGGAGTTTCAGGGCGGATGTATTTCCATTGTCTTGAAATAATCAGCCAACATTAAATGCAGCAACCAAAGTGTTCAGTGCTTGAGGTGGACTGATTTCTTGCAAAGGTGTTGTTGACTTATGTGGTAAGCACTCGCACCTATATGATACATATAGAGCTGATGTCATTATTTTTTTTATATCAAAAGCTATAGTTATAGACAGAAGCCCTCATCAAGCCTTGTTTTGTGAACAATACAAAAAGGGCACAGTAGATTTAAAGAAAATGGAGAGAATGATAAAAGATCTGAAAAGCTTTCGATTTAGAAAGAAGCCATAATTGTTCGGAAAGACATGAAAAGGTAAAGAGTTCCATTGCTTAGCAGAGGAAGGACAGAAATGATATCACAGTGGCCCATCAGTGAGTTGCCCGTGTAGTGATTATTTGGTGCATTGGCATGTTGAGCATTGTGTGGTTAGCTAATGGTGAAGGTATACAAGTGACCAGCTCTTGAAAGCAGAATTGAGAGGACTACACAGGAAGGAAAAAAGAACCATAATCAGGGCACTGAGTAATTGGGTCAGGTTTTGAGGTCATATCAAGACGAATTGCTGTAGTCTTAGTGGTATTGAGTAAGGAAATGTAGACCCAAACTCAAAAGGTTTTGTACTTAAAACAAAAACAGTAGAAGTGTCAGTGAGGATACTGTGGTAAACAGTGTGCCTTGTATTGGATGTCAAGTTATTTATGATAGGGAAATAGGATGAAGTTTTTCCAAAAGTATCATTGAACATAAAACTGATACAGAAGACTTATACCTCCAAAGTCGTACATTTCAGCAGAGAATTTATCATACCTTTTGCCCATGATATCTACATCCTTTCAGCACATTATCATTACCAAACAGATTTTTCATTACCAAATTTTCTTGAAATTATAATGGAAAATACCAAATGTAAACCTAGGGCTGAGGATGCTGTGAGAGTCCACCATATGCGTTGGCCTACAGATTCACAGCATGGCTCCCACTGCTTGAATGTGAATGATGAAAATTTGTCAGCAAAATGAAAAAAAAATTGTTAGAGTTACCCGTGTTTGAATTTTGTGAATAATCGTGACTCTAATGTATACCATTCAAAAAATCATAGGTCAGTGTAGAGTCTACATCACCTATGATTTGGCAACTGTTGCTGAAACAAACAATTACTAGGGTGACAGAGACAGAAAATCACCTAACCTCTCACTTCAGCAGCATATTCAGCTGCCTGAACCACCTTTTTCAATAAGTATTCATAAAATTTCATCTTTCGTACCTGTGATATGGCAACAACTGCTGAAATATAATAAAGGGGGTAATGTAGGCATCCTACTAAATCCCCCTCTACCTCCCAATGACCCTCACTCCACCATATCCAGCTTCAGCAGCACATCAAACTGTTATCACCACTTTTTTCTGTAAGTATCCATCGAATTTCATCTCCATTACTGTCGATGTAGCAAAAGCTGCTGCATCTGATGATTCATCTTAGGCTTATTTCTTCTCCCTCTACTTCCCAGTAACCCACACCCAACGCATCCCACTCCAGCAGCACCTTAAGCCCTCATCATCACGTTTTTTAGTACCTTTTTCTGTAAGTTTGAGTTAAATATCATATTTTATTTCATGACAAAGTGAAGTATATGGGCGGTAAGTTGTTTCAGCATGGTCATTCATAAGGGTTAGATTGGAAAAATTTTTGTTCAGGAGTGTAACCCTCCTTACAACTTGGGTTTCGTTTGCATGACATGACATTTTGAATTGGAACTTGCAAAGAGCAAGTATCTAGTAAATTTCATCTCTAATACATATGAACTGCAAACAGCTCCAGAATCAGATGATAAGGGAGTGAATGATAGAGGGAGGGATTTAAACAAGCTTAGTATACCTAGCAGCTGCCTGTGGGAGGTGAATCTGTTGCTGTTTGCTGATGATATGGCTTAGAGTGGTAGAGAAACTGCTGAAGCTGTTGACAGAGTTTAGGAGAGTGTTTGATAGGAAAAACTTGTTGTGAATGAATGTGAACAAAAGCAAGGTGATGAGATGAAGTGTTGATATGAGACAGAATGGTTAGAGAGTAAGAGTGAATGAGGAGGACTTGAGGGATATTGGGAGTGGACTTGGCCAGTGAATGGATCTGCAAGGACAAAAGTGAGTCATAAGACTGAAGGTCCTAGTTGGATTTAGTAGTGTGTAGAAGGGTGCTCAGTGTCTGTTAGGGAAAAGGTGGGTATGTTTGAATATATAATGTAGTAGCTCCAACATAGTATGATATCTGCTGTGAGGTGGATTGATTGCATAAATACACAAGAGAGGTGTGGTAGTAAGTGGAGTATAAGTGAGAGAGCTGAGCATCGTATGCTGATATGGTTTGAACATATTTAGGAGATGAATAAAAAGAGACTGAGTAGGGAATATGTGTATTAGAGGTGGAGGGAGCATCAAGGGATGGTGACTCTGGTTTTGGTGCATTATACATAACAGTCAGGGAGTGGACTTAGGTAAATGAGGCTGTTTCATCTGTTCTTGGTGCAACCACACAAAATTAAGAAACAGGAAAAAGGGTGAAAGAAAGAAATGTTCACTTTTGTTTTAATTAAATGCTTAATTGATAGTTTTAATTACTTAACTTCATGACCCTTTTTACAAGGCTCTGGCAGCTTCAGGGCTGTACTACAATCAGTACCAGGGAAATGATGGACACCTTCTGAGTGAGAAGTTACTTGAGACTGTTCTTTTCATTCATGGACTGTGATACAGTATAACTTAACTGATGGCGATTTTTCACACATTGTAACCACATGCAGTTGGAGTTCAGTAACATACACAGATTGACTGGCGTTTATGTGATTACATATACACACAGAAATAAAGACATGGTACATATATTCAAGATTAGGTGAAAGGAAAATATGAGGTTGAAACTCCCTTGCCATAACACATAGATGATAATCACACACACACACATATGAAATAGTCAAAGGAAACCATGAAAAAATCTGTAAGGTCTGGTTGTGGATAAAGGGCTGAGCAACTAGAAAGTGGATTTGAGCAGGTGACTATTTCTTTGTTCTGAATGCACCTCACTAATGCAGGAAATGGTGAAGTATGTAAAC